>RJWJ010007723.1:13324-56362 GCA_004363605.1 Indri indri | reverse complement strand
TCCTGCTTTTTGTTTCTTTTGCTCTATGTCATGTAGCCTCCCTAAAAATAGTATAAAAACTCTGTGGAAGCTAGAGGCCTTTGCCATCCTCTCGTACTGCTTTTACGTGGGCGGGGGTGGTCGCTGGCCAGCTAATAAAGACTCAGATTTGGCTCAATTCGGCCTAAGTGGTCTTTCCTCGCACTCCGGACTACAACAAAAACAATTCTTTCAAGCAGCAACAAGACCTGGAAATAATGCCACTGAAGCAACTTATAAAGTACTTTATGTACTCGAGGGAAAAAAAGGAAGCCATTCAGTGACATAGATATTGTGAAAGAATATATTGTCGGAGTTGTAGGACCCTGGTAATGTTTCCAAGTACAAACAACTTCCTCTTTCAAGGAGAACCATAACTATCAGCAGCATGAATTAGCCTTCAACTGAACAGAACAACTTCATGCAATACTTCAAAAGGAAAATATACATTATTCAATCACTTTAGATGAATCAACTGATACTACTGATTCGGCACAGGTTTTATACTTCATTTGGGTCATAACAGAAGATTTTCTTTGCTACGAAGAGTTACACGCTTTGGGCACTTTCGCAGACAGAACACAGGGAATAGGTATCTTCAACAACTTTCAAGATAAATGTGAAGTTGGACTGAATCTGGTAAATTTAGTGAGTGTAGGTACAGAAGGTGCACCTTCCATGGCAGGAAAATATGAAAGGTTTATTGCACACATAAATAAGGTATTAACAGATTCAGATGCTCTCATCTCTTTTCATTGTGTCTTGCATCAGCAAAATCTGTGTGCTAAAGCTACTATTTTAAGTAACACTTTGCAACAAATTATAAGTATTGTTAACTATATTCATGCAAATGCAACATCGCGTGGTCAGTTTCTTAACATTCTAAAGTTGAAGGATGAGGTATTCAGTGTGGATTTGCCATATCAATTTAAAGTGCATTGGCTATCACAGGAACAGGTGTTAGCCAAAATTTTATCTCTGGGAGAACAGATAGTTAAATTTTATGAAGAACAGAGTCAGCAATGTGAATTATTTATTGAAAGAAGATTTCTATAAGAATGCAGCATTCCTGTGTGGTGGTGATATGTCAAATCAAAATGACTTGAACATTTCTTTGCAAGGTAAAACTAGGTCTATATATTATACGTGGCAAAAAAAAAAAAAAATCCAAGCATTTCAAAAAAAGCTATCTTTTTTCAAAACACTTCTTCTTCAAAAGGAAATTGTGGATGAACATTTTCCCCAGTTAGCAAAGGTCACTGATGAACAGGCTGATACATGCAAATTATTTGAAGAATATTTAGCTGTTACAGACCTATTAATTAGAGAATACAGTGAAAGGTTCATTGACTTTAAGAATCATGACATCACACTCAAATTAGCATTTCAGCCTCACCTAGTTGGTATCACCAAGGCACCTAAAGAACTACAGATGGAATTGATTGAGTTCTCAGTAGATGACATTTTAATGTCATTGTTTAATGCTAAGAAAGATCCAATTGAAATATGGAAAAATGCAGTAGCAGACCCAGACCTTTGGCAACATGTCCCCAAAAACGCTTTCTTGCTTTTCAACCGCTTATTATTGTGAATCTACATTCCCCTACCTAACCCTTAAGGTCACAAATGACTGCTACCCACCTACAGGATCAATGGAAACTGCAGACCTCCATGCTGCAACCAAATACTCAAAAGCTTTCATCATTCAAAGGTTAGTTAACTTTAAAATTAACAAATGGTTTTCATTTTTTGAAATTATTAAGTACAGAGTGGTTAGATTTTCACAAGATAATGTACATTTTTAAGTATATCTAATTGAAGTTTCTTGAAAGTGGACTTATTTGATTACAGCTAAATTAATGTGGCCTTCCAATTTGAAAAGCTTCCCCATACCTGATGTAGTCTATATTTTAAGTCAGACTATTCCAGACCTACCCTCTAATTTTGGTGAAAATGCTAACAGTCAATTTCTCATGATACGGCAAGACCAATGGAATTTTTATTTTATTTATGTAGATTGAGAAGCATTCCTTTTATATTATCCTATTTTTTGCTTTAGCATAAATTTAGTTCTATTATGGGTCAAATCATACCTCTTTGTACATAATGAGACTTGGATCTCAGTAATAATCTTTAGATTTTTAATTGTGGTACTTTTCCATACATATTATATGCATACATATAATATTTAATATGTATACGTATTATTCATATATTTATACATGTAATATTTAGTATGTAATCATATTATTTATATATTGTATATATTATACTTAATGAATTCATTACGGGAAATTATTTCTCTCTTAAGCAAAGCGAAGTTTTTTACATTTATTTATTCATCCAATAAATATTTATCCAGTACCTGCTGTGTGCAAAGCAATGGTCTAGATGCTGGGAATACAGGCGGCATCACTCACTCTCTGGGGAGTGGGGAGGCCGGGAGAGGAGTCAGAAGAGGAGGGGCAGTGAGGGGCACAGGAGGCCCTCACGGTCACAGAGTTTGTGGCCGAAGAGGTTCAAAAAAGGAGGGCTGGTCTGCAGGGTGGGGTCTCGTGGGGAAGGGAAGGATGAGGACTTCCCAGCTGCCTTGATGCGAGACACCAGACCCCACGGGGGATGTCGCAGAGTCACCGACTTCCTGTTTCAAGTGCCCAGGAAACGGCAAAGTGAGCCAAGCAAAGACGTATTTATAGCCTAGCCCCCTTCTTTTGCTGACGCTGCCTCTTCAGTGACATCGCGCGCCGCCGGGGGTAGGCCACCGTCCAGTCGCTCACTCGTTGACCTCTCACGACGGCCCTTCCGCGGGTCAGGCCCGCACGGAGCATTTGTGGGAGGGAAGGTAGGTGCGATTCTGGAAGGGACAGGAGGTGCCTGTATCAGTAGCTACGCGGACAGCAGAGTGCAGGATGGGGACGATGACTGGGGAAGGGGAAGCAGCCCTCCCCGGGCCCTCGCTCCCACCTCGGGGACCGAGCACTGGCAGGGACCAGCCTCGCTCTCTCCCGGCCCCCACGACACCAGCTTTTCTCACAGGAATGACTTGAGGGAAACAAAAGGACACAGAAGTATTTAAACACTACGTTTTAACAATAAGGTGGGTTATGTCACAGTTCTTGTTCTTGGTAACAAAAGGCACAGCTGAGTCCCCGTCAGGCCGACTCGTGGCTGCGGCTTGGCCTGGGTTTCCACCGCATCAGAGAGCTTGGTGGTCTTGTGTCCTCGAGGGTGACCGACCCTCCTGCTGCCCTCAGGACTAGGCTGGTTTTAGCCATGAAAGTTTTACTTCCTGGACACGTGCGGTGGCTGATCACCCCCCAACATCATCCCCTTCTAGTAGATTCTGCAAGGCATTAGTGTGGCGAGAGCACGGATTTTAGCATCAGATCAACTCGGGTTGAAATCCCTGTATGTGCTATGTCACTTACAAGCTGTGACTAGGGAAGTTACTCAATATTTCAAAACCCAGATACTGTTCACCTCACATGCTTGTTACAAGGCTCTCCCCTCGCCAGGCACCCACTTCCCTCTTGCTCGTTTGCTCCACGTCACTGGCCTCCACTCTCTTCCTCAAATGTGCAAAGCTCACTCTGTCACTTCGCACTTCCCGTTCCCGCTGTCTGGAAGGCTTGTGTCTTCCTAGGGGTCTTTCTTGCCATTCAGGTCTCTGCTTAACTGCTGCCGCCTCAGTGAGGTCCTCCCTGACCGCTCATGCAAGAGCATCTCCCCCAACACTCCCAGCTGCCCTTTGTCTGATTCCCATTTTATTTTCTTCCTAGTGCTAAACATGATTGGGATTGTCTTGTTTATTTCCTGACTGTGGTGGGCAGCCTTCTGAAATGGCTCGTGCTGGTCCCCACTTTCTGGTATGCATGCCCTGTGGAATCCCCTCCCCTCGAGTGCGGGCCACCAAGGGACTGGCTTCTGACAATAGAATATGGCAAAGTGATGGATGTCACTTTGAGATTAGGTCATCAAAGACCATGACTTCTGTCTTGCCAGCTCTCTCTCTCTCTCTCTCTCTCTGGCTCCTCTCACCTGCTTGCTCTGGGGAGCTGAGATGCCCTGATGTGAGCTGCCCTGATGGAGAGGTGCACGTGGCCAGGAGCTGAGGGCAGCTCGCAGCCAACACGCAGCAGGAACCCGAATCCTGCCAACAACCACGTGAATGAGTTTGGAAGCCAATTCTCCCCAAGTCGAGCCCTCAGATGACTGCAGTCTCGGGAGAGACCCTAAAGCAGAGCATCCACTTAAGCCATGACCCGACTCCTGACCCACAAAAATGGTGAGATAATAAATGGTGTTGTTTTAAGTCATTGCATTTTGGGGTAATTTGTTCTGCAGTTATCAATAACTGAAACATTGACATGTTATTTTCTCCTCTAGAAGTAGGAAATAACACCATGGCACCATGGCAGAAGGGACCATCCCCATTTGGCTCACTTTGGTATGCCCAGAGCAAAAAAGAAAATCTGGCACATAATAGATACTCAGTTTTACTGAATGAGAAAACCATGAGGGCATAGGCTGCATACAGGGCATGCAAGGACAGATAAAATAAATATTTGTTGAATGAATGAGTGATCTGGAGACAAAATAAATGTGAAAAGGATAAGGAAAAGACAGAGTGTCTGGATTTACTCATTCTTTTTTTTTTTTTTTTTTTTTTTTGAGACAGAGTCTCCCTCTGTTGCCCAGGCTAGAGTGCAGTGGTATCATTGTAGTTCACTGGAACCTCAAACTCCTGGGCTCAAGAGATCCTCCTGCCTAAGCCTCCCGAGTAGCTGGGACTACAGGCATGCACTACCATGCCCAGCTATTTTTTCTATTTTTTGTAGAGACAGGGTCTCACTCTTGCTCAGGCTGGTCTTGAACTCCTGAGCTCAAGCTATCCTCCCACCTCGGCCTTACAGAGTGCTAGGTTTATAGGCGTGAGCCACTGCGCCTGGCCTGGGTTTACTTACCTTTAATTATTATTATTTATATTTAATTATACTTTGAATGTGTCCCCTCCAAAATTCATGTGTTGGAAACTTAATCCTCACTGTAACAGTGTTGAAAGGTGGAAATTTTAAGAAGTGATTGTATGGATGAATGGATTAATGCCGTTATCAGCAGGTTAGCTATCGTGGGAGTGGGCTCCTGATAAAAAGAATGAGTGCAACCCAATTTTCTCTCTCCGTCTTGCATGTTTGCTTCCACCTTCTGCCCTTCCACCATGGAATAACTCTTGCCAGATGCTGGTGCTGTGCTCTTGTACTTTCCAGCCTCCAGAACCGTAAGCTAAATAAGCTTCTTTTCTTTATAAATTACCCAGTCTGTGGTATTCGGTAATAGCAGCATAAAATGGACTAAGACAATTATCAAGTGGTTAGGCCCCTATTGTGGACTCAAAAGATATTGAATACATAAATTAGTAAATGAACCAATCAGGCATAGGTTTGGGTTAAGGATAGATTAGAAATGATAGGGTCAATGTTGACATATTGAGTGTGAAATGTAAGTAAAATGTTTAATAAGCATTCTGAAATAATCCTAGCTTTTCAATGAGTATTAAGTGAGAAAAGCAGTTCACAGAATATTGTGTATATTTCATTTTTGTAAAAGCACGCACATAAACACAAGTCTGGAAGGAAATACAGTTGTGCCACATAGCAACACCTTGGTCAACTATGCCTGCATATATGACAGTGGTCTCATAAGATTATGATGGAACTGAAAAATTCCTATTGACTAGTGGCTTTGTAGCTGTAATAATATTGTAGCACAATGCATTACTCACGAGTTTGTGGTGATGCTGGTGTAAACAAACCCGCTGTGCTGCCAGTCATTTAAAAGTATAGCACATACAATTACGTATAGTATATAATACTTGATAATGATAATAAATGAATGTTACTGGTTTATGTATTTACTATACTATACTTTTAATCCTAATTTTAGAGTGTACTCCTACTTACTGAAAAAAGTTAACAGTAAAACAACCTCAGGTAGGCCTTTAGGGAGGTATACCGGAAGGCACTGTTATCACAAGAGATGACAGCTCCATGCATGATATTGCCCTTGAAAACCTTCCAGTGGGACAAGATGTTGAGGTGGGAGACAGTGAGTGATCTTGGTTATCCTGACCATGTGCAGGCCTACACTAAGCTGTGTTTGTGTCTTATTGTTAACAAAAATATTTTTAAAGTTTTTTAAAAACTAAAAATTTTTTTTTTTTTTTTGAGACAGAGTCTCACTCTCTTGCCTGGGGCGAGTGCCGTGGCATCAGCCTAGCTCACAGCAACCTCAAACTCCTGGGCTCGAGCAATCCTACTGCCTCAGCCTCCCAAGTAGCTGGGACCATAGGCATGCGCCACCATGCCTGGCTAATTTTTTTCTATATATATATTTTTAGCTGTCCAATTAATTTCTTTCTATTTTTGGTAGAGACGGGGTCTCGCTCTTGCTCAGGCTGGTCTCAAACTCCTGAGCTCAGGACTATCCGCCCGCCTCGGCCTCCCAGACTGCTAGGATTACAGGCGTGAGCCACCGCGCCCGGCCAAAACTAAAAATTTTAAAAATAGAAAAAAGCATATAGAATAAGGATACAAAGAAAAATGTTTTTGTACAGCTGTACAATGTGCTTGTGTTTTAAGCTAAGTGTTATTACAAAAGGGCAAAAAGTTAAAAAATTAAAACATTTATAAAGTAAAAAAGTTACAGTAAGCTAAAGTTAATTTATTTTTGAAAAAAGAAAAATATTTTTACAGAAATTTTAGTGTAGCCTAAGTATACAGTGTTTATAAAGTCTGCAATAGCCTACAGGAATGCCCCAGACCTTCACACTCACTCACCACTCACTCACTGACTCACCCAGAGCAACTCCAGTCCTCCAAGCTCCATTCATGGTGAGTGCTCTACACAGGTGCACCATTTTTAATCTTTCATACTGTATTTTTACTGTCCCTTTTCGATGTTTAGATGTTTAGATATACAAATACCACTTTGTTACAACTGCCTGCAGCATTCAGTACAGTAACGTGCGGTACAGGGCTGTGACCTAGGACCAATCGACTATAGCCTAGGTGTGCAGCTGGCTGAACCATCACTCTATGATGTTCACATAACAGAAGTGCCTAAATGACTCATTTCCAGAACACATCCCTGTCATTAAATGACACATGACTGTATACCAAAATAAGTGCTTCTTGGTGGGTGGTGGGATTACAGGAATTTTAAATTTTTTCCTTTTAGTTATCCATATTTTCTACAACTGACAGAAAAAACAATAAAGGTATTTCCACTTATTCTTAAAAAGCAGAGAAAGAGCCCACAGCTGATTGAAGAGTCAGTATCACAGACGAGGTCATTGACGGTGTGGGGGTGGACGAGGTAACCCACTGAGAGGAACAAGAGAGAGGACAGTGGTTGCTGTGAGCAAAACCCCAGTGTCATTTCTAAAGCAAAATTTCTGGCTGGGTAGGAAAAAAAACATTTGGTTTTGACTGTTAATGGCATGGCCACCTCCCAGGCTGCCAGGCTCGCTCTGCCTTATTCTGACAGCTCTCTGTTTCTTAAACATTTCTCAGACCTGCCCTTCAAATCTGTTTCCCACCAGCACCCTGGCCCAGCCTTTATTTCTCTCACACCTGCGTGTCTGCTGTCTCCTGCCAGCATCCAGCTTTCCCACCCCTTGCAGCTATCTCCCACTCAAAAGCTGGAATAACATCCCACAGGTGTTTTGAACATCCCCGCATTCAGCCAGTGTATGAGATCATGAGCTTCGAGACTGTCAGCCTTGATCTCGTCTCCCAACAGAATCCGACCGACACTTTCCCTTCCCATCGGGAAGCCAACATTTTACCTCCAGGAAAACCACCACCTGTTTTTCAAAGTTCTGCTTCAGAATTAATTCAGCAATGAGGCCATTCATGGCTACACAGCTTTCAGGCACACCAGTTACCCCGACAAACTATTTTTGAATAGCGGGAGACCTCTTGTGGAGACGCCACAGTCGCAAGAGCCAAGTGGCCTGGACTGCTGAGTCATATCGGGGACAGTTGCCCTGGAGCATCATCTGAGCCTGTTTGGGGATTAATGTTACTGCAGCATAACTCAGTGCCATGGTTTGAATGTGTCTCCCAGAGATTCAAGTGTTGGAAGTTTAATCCCCAATGCAACAGTGTTGGGAGATGGGGCCTAATTGGAGGTGTTTAGGTCACGAGGGCTCCCCCCCTCAAGAATAGATTAATGCTATTAATGTTATGAAAGGGCTCACAGGAAGGGGCTCTCTTGAGCACGCTGTTGCCCTTCTGCCTTCTGCCATGCGGTGACACAGCAAGAAGGCCCTCACCAGACACCAGCCGCCAGCATCTTGATCTCGGCCTTCCCAGCCTCCAGAACTGTGAGAAAATAAATTTCCTTCTTTATAAATTTCTCAGTCTGTGGTATTCTATTATAGCAGCACAAAATGGACTAAGACACCTAACTTCTCCAAACTAAGACAAAATCAATTGTGGATTTGTGAATCAACAATTTTGAATTAGAGAATTTCTAAAGAATGAAATAAGGCAGGCAAACAAGTGGTTGGCTTCTCTTCGGTAGCACTATGGATCTAGACTACGTGATGGACTTAGAAATCCGCCCTGACTCACTACTTGATTCTTTTGTCGCAGGAATTTGTTTTAATGTTGAATTAGAGACTACATGGTCACAGTTCATCCCACTGTCACAGCAGTCACAGTGCCGAGTCTGTTCCTTCAATCACTTTAAGATTTTAAACAAGTTCTACATCTGTAGTGAATGAATAGACATCCGACTGGCCAGATGAAATGCCACTGGTTAAAGTTTTTGGGTTTTTTTTTTTTTTTTTTGTGGTTTCTAAAGTAAAAGGTTTCCTTTTAAAAAAAATTGGTTGAAATCCAAATACATTCTATCTTACTGACTTCCTCTCTGTACTCCAGCCGGAGTATTAAATTGTTCAAATGTCTGGGTCACACAGAAATAATTATTTTGAAATGTTAATTCAAGTTTGCAAATAAATATCATAGTATACATATTTTAACAAAGCTGTATTTTAGCAGTGACTTTTATAATACTTGCCTACCATTTTGATTAATTGTAATTAGACTGCCATGCATTTTGTATATTGGCTATACTTGCATTTAAAGACATTCTTATGTGTCTTTAATCCTAGCCCAAGTAATTACTACATACCTCATTTTATAGGACTTTTATTAAGGAATGCTTACTGAAAGTTTCACTTTGCCTTTGCCTTTAAATTATGTCCTTTTATAGCATGATGTAAATTTTATTAGGACGTTAGCATTTGTTTTTAAGATACTTACTTCTCACCACTGTTAGATAAAATACACTTTCCCTTAAGATTTAATTAAAAGTTTTGGGGGGAGGTGGGGTGATAGTAATAACACATGCTTATAATATGCTTTTTTCCCCCAAAAAAGGGAAGATACAAAAAAGAAAATGAAAATCACTTCCAATTCTAGCCATCCTGATGGTCCGTCCCCAACACCCCACCACATGTAGTATGAGATCACACTGGCTATAAACTTCGTATTCTACTTCTTTCATTGCCTACGTCATTCTCTTACAATGATCTTTAGAGGCTTCTTAGTACTCCAACATCTGTTTGTACTATAATTTAAACATTTTCCTATTGTAGAACATTTATTTCCAACTCCTCACTGTCTTAAACACTGTAATGAATATGCTCTTATCTCATTTGTAATAGGCAGAATAATGACCCCTGTCCCAAAGAGGTCCACATCTTAATCCCTGGTTTTTGTGAATATGTGACTTTGCATAACAAAAGTTGTGATTAAATTAAGGACTTTGGCCTGGTGAGGTGGCTCATTCCTGTAATCCTAGCACTCTGGGAGGCTGGGGCAGGAGAATGGGGAGAATCGCCTGAGGTCAGGAAGGAGTTCAAGATCAGCCTGCACAAGATCGAGACCCTGTCCCTACAAAAAATATAAAAAATTAGCTGGACATGGTGGTGCACACCTATAGTAATAGCTACTCGGGAGGCTGAAGCAGGAGGATCCCTTGAGCCCAGGAGTTTCATGTTGCTGTGAGCTATGATGATGCCACTGCACTCTACCTGGGCAACAGAGAGAGACCTTGTCTCCAAAAAAAAATTAAGGACCTTGAGAGTGGGGGGATTATCCTGGGTGGGCCCAGTCTAATCTTGAGTCCTTAAAGTCGGAGACCCCTTCCTGGCTGTGGTCAGAGAAAATGTGTGGTGGAGATGGGGGTCAGAGAGCTGCTGCGCTGCTGGCTCTGAGGAACGATGCAGGAAGACGCCACAAGCGAGGGCTGTGGATGGCCTCTGGGAACTGAAAAGGGGCAGGAAGGAAAGAGCATACCCAAGAGCCTCCAGAAAGGAACACAGCCCTGCCAGCACCTTGATTTTACCCCAGCCAGACCTGTGTTGGATTTCCGACCTACAAAACTACGAGATAATGAATTTGTGTGGTTTTAAGCCACTAAGTTTATGAGAATTTTTTATGGCAGCAATAGAATACTAATACCTTGTTGTTTGTTTTTAATTTGGTTATTCTTGAAATCAAAGAGAAATCTGTTTCATTGATCCACTATGAACAATTCTCTCACCATACACAGCACCAAAAAATATATTTAAAAAAATTAAAAAACACATAGCCTGGGCTCACACACACATCTGCCCAAAGGCCACACAGCCTAGACCGAGAAGGAAAAACAAATCAAACTCAATACCCTCACACAAAAGAAGTCTTTGAATCAGGACTTACAAATTTATATATCCTTTTCTGTGAAAAAAACAAACAAAAAAACCAAGGGGGTAAGGAAAAACTTGTAGGTGAAGGCCCGACAAGATTTCGGAGAATTAAGAAAATTCTGCTAAAAGCAGTTCATGGACACCATCGATATGCATAATTTTGGAACTTTTCATGAGGTAGTTAATTCTGTTTGTTATTTCTTGTATTCAGAAAATACTAAAGAAAAGTGATTAATTCTTAATACACCATGCCTTTAGGTTAATGACTTCTCTGGTTAAAAGCACTCCACAACAATACAGTTAGTTACAAATAACTGAAAAAAGAGAAACATTTCTTTTTCTTGTTTGAGAATACTTTATTATAATGTTTTCTTGGTTGTTTTTGCTGGTTTATTTTTTACAAAGAATGGAGAGCACAGTTTAGTTCGGACTTGTGTAATAATAAAATAAAATGTAAAAACTGAAGCTATTCAAAGACACAAATGATGATATAATGGAAAATAGTGTATAGATTCTGCATGATGACGTAAGAAGCCTGTATGCAGATCTGAATAGCTGAGAAACTATGGGTGACTTTTCCTATGTTCCAATGAATCACTAGAGGGCAACACAGGCTACACCTCGAACAACCTCGGACACAGATTGTCGGTACAGGGGAGTGAAAGCAGAGACAAAACCGGCAAAGTCAGAAACATAAAAGCTGCAACTGTAATTCCTGCTAAAATCATCAGTTAATTTAGTTAACTGCACGAAACCATTAGTAACCAGCTACTTTAGTAGCTGACAGAAGTCTTAAGATTTTTCTCTCAATTTTTGAAAAAAAATATGGAGATATGGTCATTGTCCTCATGCACACAATCATGCAGAACATTAAAAAAAAAAAAAAAACCTTGAACGTCATGAAAAATGGAGTCCTTTTTTTTGTCCCCTCCATTCTCTCAAGCATATGCATCAACTACAGAGGAAGCACAATCACTTTTTTCCTGTCTGGAGTGCCACACCAATGTGGCCTGGTTTTGCTGTTCACATTGTATTACATGGACTCATCTCGTCATTGCTCAGTTTCAAAAAACAGGAAGGAAGTTTCCAAATGCAGAAAGAGCCAGTAATTGACTATTGTATCTCTTCAACCAGAATCATTGCAGCTCTGATTTTCATACTTACTAGTAAATTTTTAAAAATATTGTTATATCTAGATACTGCTTCTGTTTGTATTTGTATTTTAACTATAAAGTGCTATAAATCCATTCTGGGAGAAAGTTGGTCACGATAATGAATGAATTAAAAAAAAACTAATACATGATTTTTGTACACATCTTATTTACTATTTTCCTTAGGAGTCAACTCCTTAAAGTCCCTGAAGACTTTAAGGTACCAGTATACATGGCTAACCAATTTATAATCCCATCAACAATGTATACAAGTGTCTGCTCACTGGCCCCCACCAACCCTGAGACTTAGTTTCATATTTATCCTGTTTCATGATCTTTCATTTAAATCAACAATGGCAATTATATCAAATAGAGCAGCCAATTGAAGTTGTACTTGATGCCAAACACTATCTAAACACTAATTCATTTAATTCCCACAACTCTATGAAGTATGTTACCATTATTTCCCACATTTTACATAAGAGGAAACTGAGGCATGGAGAGGTTAAGTATGGGGTAAAGCTGGACTTAGAACCCAGGAAGTCTGGCCCAAGGGTTATGCTCTTTAAAGGATCCTCTACTAAAATGGAAAGTTCTGGAAGACAGCATCAGTTTTCTCCTCTTTATCCTTTACTACTCAGGTGATTCTCAAATTTCCCGCAGTATTAGCATAATCCAGTATAACAATAGTTATCATGTGGAGGTCTATACATGGAAATGGTGTGTGAAAGTTCACTTAGTATGTAAAGAACTGTAGTAATATTTTTTCCTGTCTTTGCCTAGGGTATTTTGCTTGTCTCCCAACCGTGGGATAATTGAAGTATTGTCTAATCATTAAGACTCACTTCTTTAACCGCCAGATCATTGTATCCCGCCATACTTATTCCTTCACATACACGCTAGGTATGACAATAGGTACTGGAGACAACAGTCAGACAAGTGGAAAAGGCTGTATTAGTTCTGATGCTGTAACAGACCCCAAAAAACAGCAGTAGCCTAAACAAGACACAATCCAGTTCTCTTTCATTTCAGAGTCTCAGGGTCAGGAGTCCAGGGCTAGAATGGCAGCAACCTATGGGTTGGGAGGCCCAGGTTCCCACTATCTTGTTGCTCTCTTCCCTCCCCTAGAGCAGAGGTCTGTAAACTTTTTCTGTCAAGGACCAGACAGTAAATATTTTAGTCTGTGTCTGTCACAACAATTCTATCCTTGCAGGTAAATGAATGAGGACTGTCTGTTCTAATACAATTTTATTCACAAAATATGCCACAGGACACAGTCTGCCTACCCCTGCCCTACAGCAATGCTCCTTAAACTTTGATGTGCATACAAATCACCTTAGGATCTTGCTGAAGTAAAAATTCTGGTATGGTAAATATGCATTTCTAACAAGCTCACGGGTGAAGTCAATGCAGTGGGGCTGACCACTCTGAGTAGCAAGGCCCTCGAGGACCACTGAGTATTCCTGCCAGTGGGGAGTGGAAAAGCAAAGAGAAGGGTACAGCCTTCCTTAGCTCTGACCTATCACTTTCGCTCACGTGCAATACTTAGGGGTAGGGGAGGTGGAAAAATGCAGTCTGCACCCAGGCAGCATGCACCCAGCTAAGACTGGGGAGGCCGATTACTTCTCCTGCCCCCAAGAGATACACCGCTGGCATTGCAGCTCTCGCGGGCGAAGCCTTCCTGCCGCAGTCCCAGCATGTGGCGCCCGCGGACGACGCCTCTCCCAGGGCACGGCCTCCTCCCTCCTGGGCACAGACGCGCCCAGCAACCGCCCACTTCGCACCCCCTCCAGCTGCTGCCCTGCGTGGCAGTTCCCTTTTACAGCCCACGCCTCTGCCTTCAGCTCACCTCCTGTCCTCACCTCCACCCACGTCCGCAGGGACCGCTCCAGGGACGCCACCGCAGTCCTTCGCCACGCCCAGGGCGCATGCGCACCCCTGGAGGGTTTGCTGCCTGCAGCCGCCTCTCCCGCTCCACCGCCCCAGGGGGCCGCAGCCCAGGCCCCCCGCGCTCCCCCTCCCCAGGAGGCCTCTCGCTCTTGCTTTGAACACCGCCAAGAAGCAGAAGGCGCTCACCTTGTCTCCAGCCCGAAACTCCACAGAGCCTCAGCTTTGTGGCGCTACTGCCTGCTGACCACCACCTGGTTATACGCCAGGTCTCCCGCCGGGAGCACGTGCTTCCCGCAACTTCCCAACCTCTGCCTCCCGCCAGATCCTCCCCAAATGCTCTTCCTCTCAGCCGGTGACTTCGCCAGGACACAGTTCTCAAGGCCCAGTCGGGATCTTTTGCCTTGCTACTCTCCCTCAACCGCACCCCGCCATCCCGCAGCTGCACGCATAACAAACCCATCCTTCTCCATCACCTTCAAGGTTGCAACGAACTTCCGGTTGGTGTCACTGTGTCTCCTGAACTCCCAGAACCCCTTCTCCACTCAGTTGTCAGCTGATTTTTTAAATAATTTGTCAGATAACGTTCTTTCTCATTTAAAACACTTCAATGGCTTCCCACTGCACTTCGAGTAAAACCCATGGTCTTTCCCATGGCTGCAAGGACTTAAGGAAGTGGCCACAGCTCAGCAGGCCCTAGGCACACTGGACTCCCACCTCAGGGCCTTTGCACTTGCTGTTTACTCTGCTGGAAAGTTTTGCCCGCTGATCCAGGCACACCGGCTTTCTTGTCATTCAAGTTTTTACCTCTAAGAGACTTCCTCTGATCACTCAAGGACCCACCGCCATCTTCCCTGTTACCACATTTCATTGCCCTCACAGCACTCAGGCATATCTGAAATATTCTTCCAATCTTCTTTCTTCCCTGTCCCTCCTGGAATGTGACAGGGCAGCAGGACCTTGTCTGTCTTGGACATCCATGGCCCCAGGGACAGCTCCTAGCTCCTAGGAGGCACTCATTCACTTTTTAAGCGAATAAAAACATCTAGTTTCCATATTTACTTTATTCTTAGTGCTAAAGATAGTATTCCAGTAAAAGTGAAGGTTTTTACTTTGTTTATGTAATGGAATAAAATCTTATTTTGGTTTCCCATAGTTTCCTGACAGGGAACTGAGGTATCAATGAAAGCAGAAAAGTAAATAAAAGGACAATAGCACTGAGGCAGATCTTGCATCTAATGTCTCATACCCCCGCTAACAGCAATGCAGACATCACCATTATCCATCTCCAGAACTTTTCATCATCTCAAACTGAAGCTGTACCTATTAAACACTAACTCCCCATTCCTCCTCCCCCAGCACCTGGCAACCACCATTCTTTTTCTGTCTCCATGAATTTGACTGTTCTAGTCCCTTATATAAGTGATCATACAGTATTTGTCCTTTTGTGAGGGGTTATTTCACTTAGCATAATGTTTTCAAGGTTTAGCCATACTGTAGCATGTGTTAGAATTTTATTCCTGTTAAAGGCAGAATGATATTCCATCGGACACACCACATTCTGTTTATCCGTTTATCTGTTGAAAGACATGTGGGCTGTTTCCACCTTTTGGCTATTGTAAATAATGCTGTTATCAGCATGGGTATGAAAATATCTGTTCAAGTCCCTGCTTTCAATTCTTTTGGGGATATACCTAGAACCAAACTATATTTAATATTATTCAATCCTGGGAGGAGGGAGGGGGAAGCCTGCTTCACCCAGATCAGGATTCTAACCTGGCAACGGCAGGATTTTCTAGCGCCTGTGCATGCTTACGTATAGGAAAAATGAAAATCTCAGGGCCCCCAAAATTCAATATGCCAAAAGGGAGAATGGAGCCTGAGAAGTGAGTCACACAAGCACTACCATGCTCTCCCCAGTGAGGTACAGGAGTCCTCTTTTAAGAAATAAAGGGGCTTAGAAAGTGGCTAAACAGGATTTTTCTCTTTGGACTGGGTATGAGAAGGAGAAAGGAAGCCTGGCTGGCAATGGTCTTGCAGCGCAGATAAACCTCACAGTAACAGCCCTCACGGATGTGTTTTTATTCAAACCCTTAACGTCCACACTCTCTGCAGACCTTTTCCAGATCAAATAGGCAGGGCCTGGCTGCATTTAACAGAGATTCTCTGCAAAGGCAAATCTCTCCCCCAGCCTCCCCACCTAGACAGCCTTACAGCATATTCCTGTTTGCCCAGAGCCATCTCAAAGTATGACAAAGAAACCCCTTCAAGATATACGGCCCCTATAAAATAAGTGCATGTCAACTATAACCCAAGGACTGTAGGCTAGACGAACTCTTAAATGTCGATTACCAGTTTATCTCCACAGATGCCAATCAAGGAACAGACGTGATCACTCTTCTACCCACTGTGAGATTCACAACATGGACTTCCCTCCTCTACCCCTCTTTTCTGAATGATCATCTTATGTAGATTGGACACCAAATACAAAGTCACAAGAATACCATCTATCGCCTCACTGCTCACCTCCTTCACCCCTTTCCCCCCCGTGCACCCCCTTTTTTCCTTCATATGCGAAATCCTCAACCTCTTCCATGGAGAGCCCAGTCCACAATGGATACTTTGCGGCTATGGTTTTCCTGGGCACATCCTTAAAGTCTTGGCTTAATAAACCTCATTTAAGTGTGACTGTCTCCTTTTCAGTCACTGATTATTTAAACACTTGGAGGCCCTCCCTTCAAAAGGGCAGTCCCAAATTTACAATACACTTTTTCTCCTTATCCCCACAAAACCACGGCAAAGAGAAATAAACACAAAGCAAGCAAACCCAGCATTCCATTAAAAAATCACTCTTCCTGAATTTCCAGTAACGACAAAGCGAAATGTAAAAATAAGAAATTTTTATTAAAAGTTAAAAATGTTTTCAAAGTTTATACATGCAAATAGATAATTCCACCATAATATGGACTTTTAAATCAATGACAAACAATTACAAACCGGTCTGGCAAAACATGCATCGGCTACCTAGCTCTTTCTAAGTACTTGTATCGGGGTAAGCCTGCTCACTGGGAAGGAAACCATACACTTACCAGAAAGTCCCTGCTGCTGTTATTGCCCCTGGGGACTGGCACAGAGGGGAGGGAACAGTCCTCGCCGTATCTGGGACTGAGAATAGCACCAGGACTCTCTGCTTCGCCCCAGCAGCCATGACGTGCCAGGACCACAAAGAAACCCCCTCCACTCCTGAGCAGAGTCCATCTGGGCCAGCGACCTTCTGCTATGCTCGGCTTCCAGCAGTTCTCAGCACTGGCTCCAAGTTACAATCGTGGAGAAGTTTTCAAAATATCCTGATTGCCTGAGCCACAGATCAATTAAATCAGAATCTCTGGGAATGGCGCCCGAGGAACTGCATGTTTTGAGAGCTCCTGGGTGGTTGTGATGCTCAGGGAGGAGAAAACCACCACAGCCATTCCTGTCTCAACTCTTACCTCCTGAGAAGTCGCCCTTGTTCTGATTCAAAACATCTGGCACGTCTGACTTGACTTTCTTGACTTACGAAATGGATGACACATGGATGCTTAGTTTCCACCACTGGTTTACGAAGGGTTAAAAAAATAGAGCACCCAGATTTCGTAAAAAAAGTTTATTTTCATATAAAAGTGCCAAAATATCCACCGATGTCATAATCTATCTCAATAACCAGTTTACACTAGCAATCAAAACACAAGCCTCTTTATTCACATTGTTTAAAAATCCAATTCTTTTCACACATTCCCACAGTAACTGGAGTCTCTGGACAGCGGGAAGTTGGCGTTCCTGTTTGCTGTGGTAGAGTCCATATGTCCAGGTTCATATAGGCACGAAACGGGTTAAACCCTGGGTAGTATTCCTTGCACATGACGGCCTGGTTTTCCATGTGAGTAGAATGTTCCGTGGTAGGATTGATGGGGCAGCAATTTTCATACACATCGCTTTGCGGGGCCCAAATGGAACCAAAAAGTCCAGACATCGGAGACAAGCTTCGGGTGCTTGTGAGGTAGGGCTGAAGTGCAAACGGGGACGGGGAAACAACGTTAAAAAAGAAACCAACAAAGTCACGTTACAAAGCAATGTCTAGACTGAATATATACCAGTGTATGTACAAGGGTATCAATCCAAGTTAACTTGGAAGTTATCGAACTATTCTCAAATTAGATCTGGCTTGCTTTTAACTCCATTTCCCTCAAAGGTGGGAGTGGGGTGTGAAATCCTCATCTAACTAGATACCCTTACTTGCAACCTGAGGAAGAACCCATCCACAGGTCAAATGCCCTTCATCTGGGGGGAAAAAAGTGTCCAGTGGATGTGAAAGGGGAAAATCTTGGGCTTTTCAGCAGGGAGGGGGGTGGTGCTCACAGGCAGGAAGCCTCAGGACCCAGGCACTGACCACCCACTGACCTTCCTGGGACTTTCATTTCATCTCTTATCACAGATGAAAAGGTCAGTGAGTCCATTTAAATACAGCTGTATCGCAGAGAACTCCCTGGCCCATGTTCAATTTTATCTACAAATGGTCACCACTTGGTATATTTGAGGATGTCTTTCATTTGGGGTGGCTAGAATGTCACTGTCTGCAATCTCCCTCTGTCTGACTAACTACTGTCAAGTTCCGTCAGAGGGTGGCCAGCCCCGGCTCCTGTGATCTCCAAGAACCAAGCCAGGCTCTGGCTAATCCAAACCCAGTGCGAACGCTAGTTGAGACCAGGATTAAAGATGCACCAGCGACAACTCGGAGCTGCCCTGGGGCTCACAGCACAGGACGGGCAACTGACCGGAGAGTTGATGAAACTGGCATGTCCCCAGGCAGCAGGCATGTTGGGTGGGGTGTTCCAGGTAGACTGAGAGTTGTGATCAATAAAGTCGGTCTGAACTTCGGCAGGGCAGGGGAAGCCATTGGCATAATTCATGTTTTCTACAAAGAATGGGAGACATCGACATAGGTAAACACCTTCATGGAGAGCAATGAGTTCTCGCTCTCAGGCAAAACAGCTGTCAAAGCTTTACTACATCGACAAGTTAAAATTCTCCCTCTGTGTGGACCAGGAATATTGTTTCACTGTCATTCTCAAGGCTAAAACTTTACCGGACACACCACCTGGGAAACCCTCAGTGCAGAAGGTCTTCCTCTGGGCTTGTTTTTCTGTATTTGATCATTTGGTGGGAATCTTTCTATCATACCAAGTATGCTAAAATACTACTAGAGACTTAAATGGTGTCAAGATGCTGACCAGTCCTTAAAACAAATTTTTATTACCTGTCACACCGCTCTCAGCCATCTACACATACACTGTATGGGCTGATTAAGCAACGCGAAACCAAGCACTTCTTAGGTACCAATAAGAAGATAATAAACACGAAGCCTCACAATCGTAGGAAGAAAGTTACAGAAGCACCCTCTGGTGGTTAGCATAACGCAAAGCATGCACCGAAATCTAGACAAGAATCCTATGTGGCTTATCCCTTCCCTGAAAAGGGAGCTCTAGTATAAGAAATCATCATCAGACAGTGATGTACAACAAGAGCATTTTCCATTTGATCAGGGAAATCTCCTATCTTTATTTATTTATTATTACAGATGCTTGAGCCCAAGTATCTGCAATTTTTCCACAATTTTCCCTCCGAACTCTTTTCCTTCCTTCTGCACCACTACCCAGGGGTAGAGGAGTCAGGACATGAGGAACCAGCAGGTAAATGTTCCTATTTCATGTGGGACTTGATTGCCCAAAAAGAACAGCAAACAGCTAAAGTCCCAGCCTCCCAATGGACAACCCACAATGTCAGGTCCACACAGATCCAAATGACCCAATTCTACCTAATGTGAAGAACTAAATGAATTAAGGGTTTTTTGTAGAAGCCCCCAGATACCCAGATTTAGAGGGCTTTTTGAGGGCTATATAAGATTATATATAGCAGGCATGACTGGATCCACGTGAAGCCCATTTAGCAGCCTACTGTGTTCACTCAAAGTCTGCTCACTGCTAAAAGACATATTCTCCTGCAGGTTAGTGCTGTAAGTCCACACCCTTCCTGCTTTGACCTTCTGAGAATAAAAGAATGGCACTGGGATTGTTTGCACAGCTTTTACCTTCTGGGAAGGCATTGTAATCGTTCAACTCCAATGGACAGTACACACTGGGAAACTGGCCTTCGCACATTGCGTTCCAATCGATGAAACTGTGACAAAAAAACAAGTCTAGTTTCAGAAACAGGATGTCAACATACCAAGTAAAGAAAGAGGAAAACAACTTTATTGCCCTGCCTCCTAATCACTACAAATTCCCCAATTTGGGGAAATAAAAGATGTACTTTCTCAAGTCACAGAATCAAAGACTTAGTTAACGCTCATCACCAATGATGCTCCGCCTGCAGGATGGATGGCCTGGACCAGGAGCACACTTCCTCTGCCATCACGTCTGCTAACTAGAGACAGAACCCACGCCTGCGGCTTTATTAGCTGTGGAGGAACAACTGGAAGGACTTGAACATGACAATGTCTACCTTCCACTCAGAGCAAGACCAGCATTCATCTTAGGGAAGTCACAACTATGAGGACCATAACTCGTGATACTCTGATCACTATTGCAAACTGGATTTTCACTATAGAAATGATAGAGTAAATACTGCTGCAGTTAGCTGAACAAAAAACCCCTTCAAATGGATTCTGTGATTAAATAAAGATACTAACATTTTCTCAGCGTTCACTAATTGAATGGCATATTAATGTCAAATAGCAAATTTAAGAAACTGCCTTTGTGTAACTGTTTTTCAATACTTAAACTATTTGATCTTTTAAAACTTTAAATGTATCCAGAATATAAGCTATTGTCCTCCAGGGAAAAAAAAGTAAAAAAAGCAAAATAAAAAAAAATTTTAAATGTGTTCACGAATAAGGCCGTGGAAAAATGGAAATCTGCTAGCACTCTGGGAGGCAGAGGTGGGAGGATTGCTTGAGCTCAGGAGTCCAAGACCAGCCTGAGCAAGAGTGAGACCCCATCTCTATTTTAAGTAGAAAGAAATTAGCCAAACAACTAAAAATAGAAAAAATTAGCCAGGCACAGTGGTGCGTGCCTGTAGTCCCAGCTACCCAGGAGGCTGAGGCAGGAGGATTGCTTGAGCCCAGGAGTCTGAGGTTGCAGTGAGCTAGGCTGACGCCATGGCACTCTAGTCCAGGAAACAGGGTGATCCTCTGTCTCAAAAAAAAAAAAAAAAGAAAAGAAAAATGGAAATCTTTCCTCTGTTAGGGAAGAAGAAACACGAGTGATTGTTTTTTTCAAATTTGCCTCTAATGTATGAATAGATCATCTCTTCAGTTTAAAAAAAAGGAAGTAATGACATGGCCACCAGCTTTACTGCTTTTATTTCTTCTCCTGTTTCTCCCTGTGCCTGGTTTGTTATTTTCTAAGACATCACAACACGACTCTGAAAGGCAGCTAAAGCACACAGACGAAGAAGCCTGGCCCTCATGTTTGTGAGGAATTCCTAACAAACTGAATTCAGATCCCGGCTGCAAGTGCCCAGGCTGAGCATGGTGCCCTGCGCAGAGTGAAGCCGTACCTGTTATGGACGGGGGCGGGCTCCTGCAGCACACACGCCGAGCTGTTCTCCAGAGTGCAGTTTAAGCTGCTCGCCAGACACACCGGCTGGGGGGGCCACAGGTCTCCGGGCGAGTAAAGACCTAAGGAAGAGAACAAGGCCGCTCAGTCCACCATCTCCCACCCGGCCCTCATCCTACCCTTCAGCAACACCCGCTCGACTGTGCGTCCCTCCAGAAAATATCCCCCTAGCATCACCCACAGGAGTGTAGACTCCTTCTGCCTTTCAGGATGCTATTTCAGGACTTCATGGTGAAACGGCACATTGCTCTGACCATCGCTTCAGATGGCGTGCAACTGCCTCCTGACCCGGACAACAAGATGAGATTCACTTAAGTATCCGAGGCCTACTTTCCGCAAGGCCCCATTACAGACACCAGGGATGCTGCAGTGAACAAGTTACACTCAGGTGAGTAGAGACAAACAACAAACAAAAGAAAAAACAAATACAGCGGGGCAGATGCTCTGTGCGCTATGATGGCGAACACAGAGGTTTTAAACTGGGCGGTCGAAGGCCTCGCTGAAGGAACAGCTCACCAAAGATGTGACCGAGGTGAGGAGGTGAGCCAAGTGGGCAGAGGGAAGCCCACCCCAAACAGCGGGCAGAGTAGGGCAAGGCCCCGAAGCAAGGTGAGTTCAAACAGCAAGGACGCCAGCGTGGCCAGGAAGGAGGGGAGGAGTGCGGGATGAGCAGAGGGGAGCCTGCGGACCCTTTAAGAATTTGGGCATTTACTCTGAGTCAGATGGGAAGTTGCTGGAAGGTTTTGAGCAGAGTGACTGCTTGGAGACAAGTCTTTTTCCCATTTCTGCACATCTTGCCAGCAGAAGCACGAATGGCCTTTGCTCCGGACTACTTTTTCCCAGATGTTTGCAAAGCAAAGGCCTTAGAACCTATAGTGCCTCCCTCTGGAGAAAAGGGCAGGCATGCTTGTTGCCTATTATAAAAGATTTAGGGCCCCCAAGTTCAGGGCTCCTCTCCTGTAACGCTACCTACTGTGTACGATGGCATCCATCTAGGGCTGAGTCACCTGTGACACCTGGGACTAAGGGCAACTGATGCAAACAGGCTGATGCTCATGGACTTGGCCCTGTGGGCTTTATGTGAAGAAATGGCAACTACCCCTCCAGGGAGACTTAGCCCCCACTGTGCCACCTAAAGCAAAGCTGCTGGCTCAGTGGGACCCCTGACTGCCTGAGGCTCCCCTAAATGCCTGGGCCCAGCTCCCTGATGGTTGGGTTAAGCTGAAACCTGACAATGTCCACTGGGACACTGTAGTTCAACACCAGCCATGCAAAACCAAAAAGGACCACGGTCACTCTGCTCAGTGGGCAGAACTCAGGCAGTTCTCGCAGCTCTGGTCAATTCTTCCCTGATGAACCCTGCTGTATTTTACTGACTCTCAGGCTATTGCCAATGGCCTAGGTGTTTGGTCTGCCACCTGAAAGCTACAGGCTGGCAGATGAAAGATACCGTTCTCTGGGGCTGTGAGATGTGGAACGGACCTTGGCTTCTGAGACCTCGGAGCCACTCAGGGAGAGGTCCCTGGTGAAGGCTCCTTCTCTGCTGAGACTGACTGGAATCGGGTGCTGATTGGGTCTGTACCACCCAGACTGCCACCATTGCTGCCTGGGTCCATCGTGCACTAGACATGGCAACATTTCCAGCGTCACAGACTGGACACAAAGGGGAGCTTCCTGGAAGGATAACTTGTTTGTGCACATCCCATGGGCAGTGATCACTATGAGGGAGCCACCCAACTAGAAAAGGCTGATATGCAATCTGATGATATTAACTAAAGTGATCAAAGATACCACCTGGCCCTGGAAGGCATTCAGGGCAGCCTCAACTCACTGGCCAGGGTGGTTACGGATGACAGATTCGTCCTAATTGTTCTCTGGGAGGACAAGGTAGAGTCTACGCAATCACTAATACACCCTGCTGTACCTGGAATAATGCCTCTGACCGAGTGAAAAGATCAATACAGAAACTTAACTGAAAGCCACAAACCCTTGTGGCTATGGGATGTGTTCAGCTGCTGGGTCTGGGACTCTGGTGCATGGCTCAGGCTGACACTTTAGGATGGCCTCATCCTGCTGCTTAGAGTCACGTTGATAGCAACTGTTATTAAATGCTATATGAGGTAAATCAAACAGATTTGGCCCTACCTGGCAGTCGGATTACTTGATACCATTTATGGAATGGTCTACTCATAGGAAAATCTACTAGGAGCCAAGGCTACATAGAAACAAAAGGTATGTATGTTGTAAGACACTTCTCTACACGTCTCTCTGGCTTCTGTACTTCTCACAAGCAAAAGCACGGCTGCCTTTATTCTGCCCTAATTTCTAAGGATGTTTGTTAGGCAAAGCCTCAGAAGACAGAGGTAGTATCTCCCTTTGGTGCAAGGGGCAAGTCTGCTTAGTTTCCAACATAACAAAGATAATGTCTCCTGCCCATTATAAGAGACTTGGGTTCCCTATGCTCAGGGATCCTTTCTGTCTGCTTCATCCCCACAGCAGTCAGGGCAAGCAGAGCTGACAGAAACGTGCTGATGCTCATGCCTCCTGCTGTACTAAAGTCCTTTGTCTCTGACCCCGAAGTCTCTTGTCTTCTGCCAGCTTCTACAAAACTGTGGCCAACTAACTTGCCTGCTTTTAAGTAGGGTAAAAATCTTAACCACTTCCTAGTTCTTGACAGTGATGTGACCTTGACACAATCACTCTGGCTGTTGTGTTAAAAATAGGTGGTAAGGTGGGGTGAAGGTGGAAGCCAGCAGACCTGGAAGAAAGCTACTGTGATAATCACAGTGAGAGAGAGGGATGGCCTGGGGCACGGTGACTATGGTGGAGGTGACGAGAAGTGATCAGACACTAGGTATGTTTGGAGGGCAGAAGGCCACCAGAATAAGGCAATGGATCAGATATGGGGCCCAAGAAAGAGAAAGTGAAGGATGACCCCCTGATATTGCCTGGAGGGAAGAACTGTAAGAGGAGCAGGTCTGAAGAGATGACCAAGCATCCAGATGTGGCACCTGTTGGACCCCAAGTACAGATGTCAAACTGGCAGTCGGCTATAAGATACCAGAGTTCAGGAGAGAGGCTCAGGCTGAAGATACATATTTGGGAGTTGTCAAGGTGTGAGAGAGACTTAAAGCTTTGAAAGTGGATGCGATCACCCAGGGAGTGCGCACAGACAGAGGAGAGCAGAGCACCAAGGCCTGGGCTCTGGAGGGCTCCACGATCATGAAGGGGAAATGGGGAGGAACTGAATCAGGAACCTAACTACGGTTTACCGGCCAGAACAGAACATCTAGTGTCTGTGCTGGTCAACATGGGGGACCACAGACAGAAATGACCAAGGACTTAGCAGCATGGCAATGGCCAGGGACCCTGACAGCACTGTTTCAGAGGAGTGGTGGCAGCAAATGCCATATTACAGGGGTTTCTGGGGAGGAGGTGCAAGGCAGGGAGTTTGAATCAGCAAACTTAGAGAATTCTAAGGAGCAGAGAACCAGAGCAGCAGCTAGAGAAGTGAGTTGAGAGAGAGTGTTCAGGCTGTTGTTGCCTTTTTAAAAGATGAGTCGTATTACAGTATATATCTGCATGCTGATGGGTGCGACCCATTAGAGAACAACTGATGATGGAAGAGGGAGGGGGCCCCCGGAGACAAAGGCCGCACTGACGATTCGTCAGGCTGCAACAGGAGGGAAGCAGAGAACGGCGTGGAGGGCAGGTGGATGGGACAGCGGGAGCTTTCTGAAGGTCTCTAACTGCTCCTCTTTTCCAGGAAAACAGGAATCAAGAGCAAGAAAGAGAAGAAGACAGAGGACTGCAAGTGTGGGACAGAGGAGGGCGGGAGGACAGCAGTGAGTTCGAATCCAGGCAGAGGCCGGTGGCACGTGTGAATGCTGCTCTCCAGCTCCACGCACCTGCGCAGGGTCAGGTGCAGCAGGTGAGAGTAGCCGGCAAAACCACGACTGTGGCTCTGCAGGGTCAGTGCAATAAAGGGAGATGAGTCGAGGAAATGACGGTGACAATGGATCAGGCCACTTCAGCTGGGCGAGAAGGAAAGTGTGGCTGTGAGGGAGGCGGGGGGAGCACAAAGGTGATGGGACTAGGCCTTGTGGACAGCAGACTGTGGACAAGATCTACTTTGTAAGTGACTTTAGGACCTAACCAAGGACTACAAATAGGTGATCAAAAGTAACTGCAGACTACTAATGAGGTCAAGGTAAAGGCACCTGAAACACACAAACCAGGGTGAGGACACCAGACCGCACACCAATCTCCAGCTGACAGTGGAAACGGAACATGCGCTAAAGGGTATCTGCTCTGATAGTTTGTTATTCGCCCCACCATTAACTGAATCCCACTTCTTCTCCATTACAGAAAAAAGGTAGCACCATCTAAACCACCCCCAAATCTTGCCTCAGCAAATTACAGATTTTTGAATTTAAGATTTTTTAATTGAAAACACTTATTTTGCTGTACTAACCATGAGTTCCAATTCACAAATATTTGTTGATAATTTGACAAGCCCAAAACGTATCCAAGGAACAGCACAGAAGCCTTCTGCTTGCAAAGTAAAAACTCTCCACTGTGTAGAGCAGCAGTTAGCTCCAGCATTAATTTACATGAGCAAAAGCAAGTATGTGTGTTAAAGCTATGGAAGGTAAAAATCAGCTTATCCGGCCACAATTCCTGACCCTGGTTAGGCAGGAAAGCAGCCCTGGGATAAAACAGGAGACCGAAGACAAAGACAGAGGCAGAAGAGGAGGAAAGGAGATGAAAAACGAGGGGGAACCAGCATTAACCTCCCATCAGAGCCCCCAGGCAGGAGTGGGGTTTCCTTCCAACCCACTCCTCTCTCTGCGCTCCCAGGCCACTGTCCTCCCGCCTGCAGAAGGTCCGAGGGGGCCCAGCTCTCAGGCTCATCCCTGGGGCAGGAGCGAGGCCGGTCCCTGAGGCTGCTGAGGCCACATCAACAGGCTTCCAAGGCAAGGTGAGTTGTGGGACCATATCGGGGCACAGCGGACCTGTGCCTCAGCTGTAGGGAGGGGCTCGGTGTCGATGCAGAGGGTCCCTGGAGCAGGTGATTCCTAACACAGGGAGCCCGGCTTGGAGACGGCCCTGCCCCACTGGACCTGCTTTGTCGTCTCAGCCCACCGCCAGGAATACAGACGGTGCAGAACCCTGGCTGGCGAGTGCAGCGAGGAACGCGCCTCACCTTTATCTTCCTCAACGCCCGCGGGCGCGGCGGGGAGGCTGGGGCAGGAGGGCTCTGCATACTGGGGGAGGTTATTCGCGTCACTGTGGGGAAAGAGAGCAGGGAAGGAACCACTCAGTTTTTTCTGTACAAGGAAATACTGATATTGTACAACCAAATCTGGTCCAGTTTTTACATGAAGTCTTCCTCTGGGAAACATACAGGTCTTAGAAATGTAAAGGTACGCATCCAGAAAAGAGTCGAGGAATATTAAATTCCCAAGATCTAGCAAAGGCTTGTTTTAGCAAACAACAATAAAAACGATTTAACTAAGGTAACCTGCGGTTTCAGATCTGCTCACCGCCAGTTTAGCAATTCCTGTCTCTCTCTTACTTCCCACCCCTCACCAAACCAGTGCGTAAAGGACCTCCCTCCTCACAAACTCACCCATCTAACTGTATCCTCCTGTCCGCTCACAACGAGGCAGGCACCTAGGAAACCTGATGACATTTCTCACTCTGAAACCCTCTCCTTCTCGCTCACCATGCTCTCTTCTCTCCCTCAGGAAAAGCTGCTTGTTTATTCTGTTCTGCCCAATGCTGCGGGAATCGTCACACGGTGGAACTGCAAACATGCGGATTGCCTACTAGGTTCTTGCAAAATTTTTGAAATCATCAAAGCTCAATTGTATGTCAAGGCCTAGCAAAGAGCAGATGATTCCTATCTTTATACTAACTATTGCTTCCTCTTCCTACTTTTAGAAGTGAGGTATTTTCTACTGTGGCCGTATCACTGAAAAGACCACCGAGACCAGAGACAGGCCCGTGTGAACTGTGTTTGTTTGCTTAGAAGGGTTCTTCCTTCTGAATTAATAACAAAATCCGATTTTAACTTTCCTGCATCTCTAAAAGGTTCATATCTTAAGCTGCAGAATCAAGTACAAAGAAGAAACATGGTGCCTGATAGAAAAAGTATATGAAACATACTGTAAAAGCTGGAAAATAAAAAACTCACATGGGGTTGCAGATGTTATGAGAAAGGTTCAAGGAGATGGTAGTTTCGGAAGGAAAATCATTCTGTGAAACACTGTCTCCTGCATTAAAAACAAAAAAACACATTATCGCAAGTTTTAAAAGTATAATTAAACTGTATATATTCTATATTGAAATGCATAGATTTTTAATATCATTAACCCCTGATGAGCAATTTATTTTTCACTTTAAACTGACAGTCACACATTAACTTAATATTTAAAAGGCCTTTTATAGTTTATCTTTTCATTGAAAAGTTAATAAACTCAACATTTTATAAGAATTTTGGATTAATAATGTTACGAAGAAAAGTTGAAACCATCAGTATTATATAACTTCTTAATAGGGTTTTTTTTCCTGAGAAAAGAAATTTAGCTACATAAACTATAATGTCCCTTCCCCAAGCTTATGAAGGAATATGTCCATTGTCGTAAATCTATAAAAACACAAGTTTAAAGAACAATAATATGAATCATCTGCAGTTACACTATCATTATGAACATTTCGGTATGTTTCCTTACAATGTCTTTTATATGTATATATATGTATAAAATTGGAATCGTACTTCATATGTACTTTGTCTTTTTGGTCTCCTATACCATTTATCACTTTGGGGACATTTTCCTTCTATTATATAACTTTAAACACAACTTAAAGACTGTGCACTATGCCATTGTACAGAATACCATTAATAATTTTCATCATTCTTCTGAAGGTGGCTTTTCCCCAAGCAAAAGCTGTACTTTGGTTTTTCTTAAACATTAAGTACTGATTTTTAAAATCTCTTTTTAGCACCACCAGTCAAACCTTCAGTCTTCGGACAGAGATATACAATTGATATCAGTGGTACTGACTTCTTACGGGGGCACTAAAAAAACCACATCTAAAAAGGCTGATGGGAGAAGGGAGGGAAACTGGGAAACGCTGACCAGAATCACCCGTGGGCACTGCCACTAGGCTCTCACGGCCACTACTGCGCTGGTCTCTCAGACAAGACCTTCTTTTCAGGTCTCATGGAGGCAGGAGAGAGGGAAGGGAAAGTCCTGCACCCAGGCTGCGCCCATCACCCAGTGTCCCGTCGGGAATGCACTGGGCTCTGGGGGAAGGACATGGGTCAAGCCTAGGTTGCAGGTTGCTGTGTGATGTCTCACAAGCCCATGCCCTCTCTGAGCCTGTCTCCACGTGGAGATGGGAACAGGGACACCTGCCCTGCCCTCCTCACAGGGCGTGTGGGTAGCGTGAGCTTAACAGATGCGAGGCGCCACACAAACTGCGCAATCTCCCCGCCTCTTCCTTCTACAAAGGTTACGAGTTTACCGTGTTGAAAGGAATTAACTACACCTTTACGTAACGCGGAGACATGAAAACAACTGACTGAATAAAGCACGGTGCAGAGTGCTATACTGAATTATGATTCCATTTATATAAAGACTAATAATTCTATATTTTTTGATGGATATATGAATGTAAAATAAAAAATGGACTGAAAGGATACACACACCAAATTCATGACAGTGGACAGTGATTGTCTTGTGTGGGTGGGGGGCAGCTGACAGATGATAAAGTATTTTTTTCTTTAAAAAAAAAAAAAACGAGCAAATGTGACAAAATTAAGCGCTGTTAATTCGGGATGACAGAAATATAGATGTTTCTTTGACCTCTCTCCTGTATCATTAAATTTCCCAGAAATTTACTGTTCGCAGCAGCATTATTCATTAATAGCTAAAAGGTGGAAGCAATCCAAGTGTCCGTCCACAGAGAAACGGATAAACCAAATGTGGTTTATACAGACAGTGGAATATTATTTAGCCTTAAAAAGGAAGAAAAATTCTGGCATACGCTACAGCGCCAATGAACCCTGAGGACACTGTGCTAACCGAAGTGATCTCGTCACAAAAAGATAATCACACTGCACCGTCCCCCTTCCATGAGATACCTAGAGGGGCAAACCCAGAGGCAGAAAGCGGAAGGGGGGTTGCCGGGGGCTACAGTGAGGGAGGAATGGCAAGTTACCGCTTAATGGATACAGAGTTTCGGTTTCGCAAGATGAAAAGTTCTGGAGATGGATGGAGGTGACGGCTACACAGCAATGTGAATGTACTTAACGCCACAGGGCAGTGCACTTAAAAATGGTTAAAATGGTAAGTGTTGTCATGTATATTTACTATTAATACAATAAAAAGAATGCACAAATGAAAAGTTAAATGTGGATGCTCCTTGAACTGTGTCAAAGACAGACACTAAATAAAAATGGTGATGACGATGAGGGGAAAGAAAGAGGGAGGAGAGAGGAAAGAAAAGAAAGTGAATGAAGTCCAAAGCAAAGACCCGAGCCCACAGGCCCATGTGTTCCCTGGGTGCTGGAAGGCGGATCTAGACTGTGTACCAGGTACTCGGGAGGGCAGGGAGAAGGGCCACTCGAGGGCGTCTGGATCTCTGCCCAGGACTCACCGGCCGGCAGGAAATGCGGGGCGTCCACCGTGGGCTTCTTGTCCCCGTCGGAGCTGCTGGCACTGCTCCAGCTCCCCCAGCTGCCCCGGCTGGCACGCACGCTGCCCGAGGAGCTCCCACAGTCGGAGCTGGAATCGGAGCAAAACTTGTCCACACACTTCTTCTCAGGTTTCCGGCAGTAACCCTCTGTGGGAAGTGAGAGAGAGGGCAGTCACGTTCCACTGAAACAACTGTCCACTTGATGCCATTTGTAACAAAAAGAGAGAGGCAAAAATAGGAGAAAGGCAAGGTTCAGCTGTAGGGTCAGCTACCTCTCACCCAGCAATAATAAAGAAAGAGTTCATTGGAACTAAAAGGTGTCACTTTAGAAAACAACAGGGGATGGGCTATGTCTACTCCACCTGAGCATGCGCAAGGGGGCGAAGATGGCTAACCACCAAACATAACTGTTCTAGAAATAAGAAATGATTTCTATCAAGAAGACTGAGGCTACTGTCTTGGACTGGAGATTTGTAGGTAATTTTCTCCCTCTCATCTATTAAGATGTCCACTAGGAGTTTCAAAATATTATTGACATGCGCGTGGGAAGAACCTCCAAATAAGAACAAAAAGCAACACACGTGTCAAGGGAATGAAAACCAGAGGGCAGAGGCAGAAACCAGTTAACTGGCTTGTGTGCACCAAGGTGGGGCATGTGTCTGGGGAAAGTGTGTGTTGACTGAGAGGGTCACAAACCTCCACCACTCTGTACCCCACGTGTACTGTCAAATTCAGCCCCCTCCAGCCCCCTCACTAGCCTGCACCTGACCCTGGACCTAGCACTGGGTGCCCCTCTGTCTCCCACTCCCAGGGACACTGCCCAGCAGTCCTTCGGTGGGGCAGCAGCCTGGCTCTGCAGAATTACCTGACTCAGGTAAGAGGGCAGCACTGTCTCGCCTGGCTACTCCTGTCTTTCCCCAAGGGGCTCCTGTCTGGAGCAAGCAGCCACTGTTCTTCAGCAACACGCAAGAGGACAGTTACAAATGGCCAGATATCTTGCTGGGAGGACACTGGAGGCCTGCTCAGGCTCAAAAGAATCTTAGCTTTCTGGTCTCACCCTGATGGCTTTCCAACTGGGCTTTAACTAGCTAAGCTGCCTGTGAAGAGACAGTATCGAGATGCCATTTCTCTCACTGAATACTTCCCAGGGGAACCAAAAACCCCACCAGAAGCATCACTCGTAGCTCAGTATCAATACGTACCTGCCTCTCTCTGTGCCGAAGGCAAGCCGCTTGCAACTGCAGCATCTGCTTTACAAATCTCCCTGGCGTCTTCCTGAGTACCCCAGTTTCTCACATCCATGTCGCCGCTCAGCTCGGGCCTCTCAAAGTCATTGTACACAAGCTTCAGTTCACTCTGTTCAGAAGACCTGGAAGAGCCACACGCAAAAAAATCGCATCCATATGTTTTCACGTATACATACAGACTTCCCTTCCGTGGGACTTACTAGAGGTGAAAATGTGAACCTGGGACAACCTGAGGCCTCCTCTCTTTGGTTCTGGTGGGAGAACATGACGAGCAGGAAGGGATGCCAGTAAGAAAGGACTTTGCCATTTTAGGACTAGAATTGATCTGGAGCTCATTTAATCTATTTTCATAGTTTACAGTGAGAGGTATAAAAGACTCTACAAGGTCACCCAAAGTCACAGGATAAGTGGCAGGACCAGAACCAGAACCCAAAACTCGTGGCTTATTTTCCTTGTTGTTAGCGTGAAATATGATTTTCCATAGCTGAACCTGCTCGCTGGTGTCTGGCGGGAAGGACTCAGAGATGATTTAAATATATCCTCATTCATTCATTTAGCGAACACTCCTCAAATGGGAGTGGTGCCCACAACGCACCACATACTGTCCTGAAAGCTACAGTGGTAGAATACAGTTCTTTCCCTGAGGATTTCAAAATTGAACAATACCTCTCTTACAAGACCATGGACGCAAGGGCAGAACTATAACACAATTTCATAAATAGTATATGGAAATGTAGAAAATATTACAGGAGTAACTAGATGATTATTTCACACGGTCCAATTTCAGTACCTAGCATTAGGTTCATAGCATGGCAGGTAAGAAGATCAAATATGGGAGATGCATTGGGTGATTTCACTGATTTCTAATCAAGGTGGAAAAGAGTATATAGACAGAAACAAGAGCCAAGGAAACAGACAATCTAACAACAACAACCTACTTCATAAGCATCATGGGCCAAAAACATTATGATTAGCTACGGGCTACTTGAAAGTTATTTTTTAACAACTTATTTATTTCTTCAGCATGTCAGAAATCTGCTTTTAAAAATGTATACTAACGTTCAATTGGTGGAATTCCACTCTAATTTTATATCTTTCTATATATTCGTATCAGGAAAATATACTTTTAAGTGACCTCATAGTCAATCAAATGTTCATGGAAATACATGTATATGAATATATCTAGGTCTGAGTTAGTTTTCCTTTCTACAGAATACTGCCCTGGAGCTTTCGAATAATTTAGTCCACATAATCCAGGCCTAAATAAGAAAAATTATCTGTCAATAATTAGATCTTAGCGTTAATAAGAAATTAATAATGGATATGTACGTTGTTTCCCATTTGCATTTCGCTGATTGCTTGAGGTGTGCTGAGTGTAGACCCAGAGCCTAAAGAAACCCTGGCGCTGTTCCCTGCACGTAAGAATCGCTGGGGAGTTTGTCAAGAGCTAAACCACTGGCTGAGCTCAAGACTGCAACATCCCCCGGGCCAGAGCAGGCCCCTAAACAGCACCATATGTGGCCTGGTGCCGGCGGGCGGGCCTGCCAGCGTTCCCTCCCGACAACAAGCTCCCCTGCAGCAAAGGGGAACCCTTTCCCCATACAAATTGGGAACTGCTGGAAAAAAAATTTAACAGAAATATATATATACATGTCTAGCAGAGCTCCAAGAAAGAGAAATCCCTAGATGCCAGAACTAAAAAGAACAAGCCCAAGTGTGGGGATGGGGGTTACTGGACGGGAAAGGGCCTCGCTGCTGGGCAGCTGCATTTTAGTGCCCGCTCACCACCGGGGGGCCTGGGACTGCATCTCTGTATGACACTGGGGCCCTGGAAGGGGGCTCCTCAGTGCACGGGAGACCTGAGAAGCTCTGTCCACAGATCCCGGGAGGCAAGGGCAGGGGAGTGCATCTTCGCCGGAGGCTCCCACATGTGTACGTGGGGGCATTGGAAGCCTAATGTAAGAAATCGAAACTTGAAGACTATATACCACCTGGGGGGCTTCTGGGGGATTTGTACACACTATCAACCCAGTGAAAAAAATCCTCAACCTGAGAAATTTATGTACATTTCAATTTAGGGGGATATTTGTGGCACCCCAGCAATAATACAGGATTCTACACAATCCCTGTCCAGCTCCATTTACAGATAAGAAAGTGAGAGCTCAGGGAAAGTACGTGCCTTGAAGCAAGCTTTCCAAAACCGAGCACCGAAGTGCGCGGCTTCCAGTTCTGGCTCTGCCCCTTAGCAACCTTGGCTTTAAACAAACCACGCAATTTCTGGGCCCCTCACTTCCCACAGCTGCTAAGAACCTATGTCTGCAGGACTGAAGCGAAGTTTACCTGAGTGGTAACCTTCTTTTCCCTCCAATTCTATTTAATTATCATGACCCCGGACAGCCCGGGAGGGTTAGTGGCCAAACTAGGAACAGGCGGCCTGTCCGTGTCCAGTGGTTTTCTCTAGTTCCTCCTCTGCAAATGCTCTGCATTTCACAGGCAAAAGGAAGGGCTTCCCACGGAGGGATGGCTTATGCTTTTTCACTAAAACCTCCCATAGCTTTCAGCATTTTATAAAGAAAAAGTTTTAAAAATTTGGTCGCTTTAAGGTATTTTTAGCAAAACAATGGGAAAATGTTAATTTTACAAATATATTCTAATCTCAAAATACAATCACCTACACTTTCGTCTCTATCCAACATAACAGAAATAAGATTAAAAGATAACAGTTAAATGCAAAATTGTAAAGTGAAAAATAGATCCAAACTGTAAGGGGGTTGTAAAAATTACACACCTTGAGGCCTGAGCAACACCCCTTTTCTTGTTTTTCCTACATGTTCGGCTTTTATTCCAATTTAAATTTTGTAAATTTCCTTCCTTTTTCTCCTGAAGCTTCTTCTTCCTAGAAGGATCTTCTTGCTAAAGAGGAAAAAGAAAACGTTTAGTGGTTTAAACTGAGTAAACATGAATAAAAACCTGTGATTCTTTCTTTTAAACTTTTGAGACCAACTCCAACTGAATTCACAGTGTCCCAGCACTGGTGAAAACTGAGACATGCTTCTCAATCTCTGGTTTGTTTTCATCTCCCTCCTTGCTCTACTTCCCTCGAGCTCCACAGAAAGGAAAGAAAAAAAGAATTGTTGCCTATAAAATTCCTGAGGGGCTAAGAAGGAAAAACATCTGCTAGCAATTTATGGTCAGCTTGCTGTTAGCTTTAGCAGCAATAAATCCTCCAAACTTCACCTGTTAATTTGGTACGTGCAACTCACATGAATTACTCGCTACTGAAGAAAAATCAGGTAAAACCCAACTTAGGAGCAAGTTGTGTATTTCTATTTGTTTACAGATGAACTTTAGGAGAACAACCAAATCTCCACAGAATGATCCAAACTAGTTTAAGCTTCTTGGGTAAATAAGGCAAGAATATATTCGATGGTTTTGATTTTTTTAGAGACCGGGTCTCACTCTGTTGCCTGGGCTACAGTGCAGTGGCTTGATCACAGTTCACTGCAACCTCAAACTCCTGTGCTCAAAGATCCTCCTGCCTCAGCCTCCTGAGTAACTGGGACTAGGGGCGTGCCACCATGCCCAGCTAATTTTTTTATTTTTTGTAAAGACGGGGTCTTGATATGTTGCTCAGGCTGGTCTCAAACTCCCGGCCTCAAGTGATCCTCCTGCCTTGGCCTCCCAAAGTGCTGGGATTACAGGTGTGTACCACCGCATCCAGCTGCTTGATGTTTGCAAATGTGGTTCTGAAAAACTTAATTCAGCATGAGATGTATATAAGTTGAGATATGTGTATTAAATATGTACAGTTTTTTAAATTGGGGCTTTTTCCTCTTTTAATGTCAGGCATGGCCTATTAACAGGCCCAAGGGGAGGCGGATTCTCCCTGCTCTTTCAAGTTTTAAAGCAGCTCAAGTCTTTAACATCTTCTAATACTTACTACTCCTCTTCCTTCCACACACTGCCCCCTTAAAGCAGAGACACTGTCAGCAGGCAGGAGCTCACACACCAAGACTCAAGGGCTTAAAAAACACATCTCTTAAGGTGTCAGGTCTCTTCAGGAGGAAAATGTCTTCCCCAGGGACCTCCCAGAAGCAAATTCTGTGGTGCAAAAGAGTCCTCTTCCTATTGACCCTCCGGTTTCACACTTCATGAAAAGCAAACATTTGGCTAATTTAACCTTCTTTTTCAGAAGGTTGACCTAGAAATCAGAGTAGGAATCCATGAAGTTCTAACATACACTTGACTAACACACACGCATCACCTACATGCTCTACGCCTGGGATACTGGAACTCTCGGGCATCTACGAAAGCAATGTGCACAACCACAAACACACATGCTAGAAATAACATGAAATTTTAACTGTATATGCAGTGGGATTATGGAATTTTTGCTTTCTTCTTTATACTCCTTTAATTTTCCCCCCAATTAATATGTATTAACTTTTTTCTGATTCCGAAGATATTTTAAAAACCTGACAAGTGAAACATACAAAGCCCTATCTATAGGACCTTACACTAATTGCTGAAGTTTGACGCTAAACAGACACAGGAAAGACAGACTCATGATCCAATGTTAAACATTAGACATACACCGTACTTATTCAAGTACTCTTCCTTTGTGTATTTCTAACTGGGAGGCGGGAGTTTCCGTCTCCTCCACCCTGTCCACTCGAGGGCCAACAAAGGTTTGTCAACACAGCAAGTACTTGAGCCTTTCCATCCCTGCAGGGTCAGGTACAAATGAAGGATCCATCTATAAGCGGGGTCAGAGAAAGCATGAGCTGGCCAGCAGTCACTCTGACACTTGGCTGCCTTTCTCAAACCCACCTGGCTGGAACTGTCATACAAGCAAGAGGGCAAGTGCGTTTAGGACTACTGAGAGGTGGGACTCAGCGGTCAGGAGCGAGCCAGAACCTCCATGAGTGTCAGAAAGGGAATGAGCGTGCTGGACAAGCTGGCCTCAGAGGTGTAATTGGAATGACCAAGACACAGTGTCCATGAGCAACACAGCAGGGGACAGGACAAAGCTACGGACGAGAGAGCAAAAGGATAAAAGATGTAGTGAGGAATGAAAAACCAACTGAAGACCTTTGTCTGCGGAGAAGCAACAGGCAGTGGAGAAGGATCCGGCGCTGTGGGGCTGAGAGAGGAAGGCCGGCGGTGGAGGACTGGATGGAACACAGAGGGGAAGTGAACCGGAGAACGGAAGCAACAGACTTGGCAAGAAATCCAAGGAAGAGTAAAGGGCAAACTGGCTCTGTGCTTTCTGGTACTGAGGGTCTTACGGAGAGGAAGGCAGGACTAACGACACCGAGCCCTGCAGACCTGCAATGAGGACCACGGCTCTGAGGCCAAACCACCTGGTTTGAATCTCACTCCCTGAATACTAGTTGGGTGATCTTGGGCAAGTTACTTAGCCTCTTTGCCCCAGTTTCCTGAGTCTTCCTCAAAGGTTACTGTGAGGATTAAATTGCCTGGCACCTAGTAGGCAGTTTATATGAGACTTAGTTATCATCATCATCTTAACTATTGAACTATATTTGGACTAGTGAAGTTTGCCGATCTCCCCGACAAAGGTGACAATTTAACTGATGGTAGGGTAAAGAAAGATTCCCTAAGCTTTAATAAAAGCAAAGGAAGAAATCAAAGAGAAATCACAGATTGACTGCACAAGGGCATTCTTAAAGCCACTGTATGTAAGTAAAAGGAAAGAAAAATAAGAAAGGGCAAACTAGGAAAAAACTCTTTATGCACATCATCTGATAGGCAAAGAGTTAATACCACTAACATATAAAGTCCTCTTACAGAAAATAAGAAAACACTAACATTCAAAAAATGGCAAAGGACATGAAAAATAAGTTCACAGAAGAAATACAGGCTGGGCGTGATGGCTCACGCCTGTAATCCTAGCACTCTGAGAGGCCGAGCTGGGAGGATCACTTGAGGTCAGAAATTCAAGACCAGCCTGAGCAAGAGTGAGACCCCATCTCTACAAAAAATAGAAAAATTAGCCAGGCATGGCGGCCGGTGTCACACACCTGTAGTCCCAGCTACTTGAGAGGATAAGGCAGGAGGATTGCTTTACAGAATTCCGTAAAATTTTGTAATGAATATTTTGTAAATAAAGTTATACTTAGCTACAATTTCCATTTTCCCTATGTGTGGAGACTTCTGGGACACACTGTAAAATAATGTTTTCGGGAAAGGCAAATGATACTAGCTTCTATATTATTTTTCAGTTTTGGTTTCAGAAAACACAAATGTGTTTATGATGCACGTTTATGCCTGCAAATACTAGGAAACAGCTGGGGAAGCAGGACCCTGCTGGCACTGTCTGCCTCTGAGCAGCGGAAGAAGAACTGGGTGAGACATTTACTTCTTCATTTGGAGACTTTCTTTTCAGTGGCAGGATTTTGGATGGGTAGTTTTACTTTTTTGTGTTTTCAGAACTTTACAAAAAATGAAATGAAAGAAAGTGTTCACCTTTCCCTAGTAAGATGCAAACTGAAATGAAAAACAAAACACAATTGGCTCACCTATCGCACTGACCAAGATTTTGCAAACGGCTGATGCTGGGGAGGAGGATGAAGTCAGCACTCGCAGATACCACGCATGTGAACGTAAATGGGTACTCACTTTGTGGAAAGCAACCTGGCAGCACACATGAGCGCCCTTAAACAGCTCATCCCCTTTCATTCTAGTTCTCAACATCTACAACAAGGATTTATCAGGTTTATAGATAAGAGCTATGAACAAAATTGTTATCATAGAGTTATTTATGAAAGTAGAAAGTTGGAAACAACCTTAAAGTCCAACTGCAGGAGAATGATTTAAATTATGGCCCAGCTAAATGATGAAATGTTATGTAACCACTGAAAACGAAGCTTTCCCCTCCTCTTCTTTAATAATCATGAATTACTTTTCTAAGGAAAAAAAAAATCTGCTTAAAACAAAATAAAAGCTAGGGCTAAAATTTAGTTTGTGGATTCCAAACCTGGGCTTCGACCTTCCTTGCCAATAAATCTAGAGGAATGTTCCCTGTGTACTATATAGACAGATTTATATAATTTTCTAAGCTGCAAAGTTAGGCCCTAAGAATGTGCAAGAAAAATAAACACTGAGCACTGCACTTGGGAATGTGCTTATTGAGAACGACTTTCCCCAAATGAACAATGAAATGGAAAGTACACTCATGGGATTTTAAAGAGCAGTTCTACAAAACGGGGAGTGAGTCACAGAGACAGCAAAGCAATGACAAACCACGGCCCCCAAATCTGCACCAAAAAATCCACCTTGGTTGACTCAGTTGGTGACAACCGTGGGCCACAAGGTTCTGCCTGAGTCCTCCAAACCCTGGGACGGGCATGTCTCCTGTGGAACTGGCTGCCACCTCAGGTGCAGACGTCTGTCCTCCACAGCTCACGGACCAGACAAGGAGAGAGCACCTTATGTAACTGCTGGGACCGAGTGTAAGAACTGTCTGAGCTCCAGCAATAGAGGTAGAAGGCAAGGCCCATGCCCTCAAAGATCTAAGGGTGCGGACACACAGAGAAGGACATCACTTGAATAAATTAAGAAAACTGCCATCACTAAAGGCCCAACTAAGTCTGGCATGGAGAGGCAGGGAACACTTCGGGGCTGGGGCAGAGCCTGGAATGGTGCCCTCACACGCAGTAGACGGAAGCCAGTAGCAGCACCAATGCCCCTCAGGACCACCTTGGGCGGAGGGGACCTTGCTGTAATCCGTTTCAGCTCCTGCTCCCAGCACTCAAGGCTGTGCGGCTGTGGCGTCGGAGAATCTCGGCGTCGGTTTCCATTTCATTGCAGGGCAACGGGTTAAGTGTCCACAGCCCGTATCAAAAGGAGGTTAGGTTCAACTCCTAACTTCATTACCCAAATTCACTGACTTTATTCCTGCTCTTGAAAGCACGTCCTAGCTTCGGCTTTAGGCCTAGTTTTGTGTACATCTGCTATACCTGCACCCTCAGCACGCCAGCGCTGCTCCACGCCACCCGGGTCGGACCCAGGCCCCTGGTCTTCCCTCTGCATACACCTCAGGGAATCCATGTCCAAGCGCCACAGGGGTAACTCCCAAATCTCAAGTTTCAGGCCTGACTTGTCCGGACACCTGACTTCTCTGTCTCCTGCTGTCTACCACACGTATCACTTCAAAGTCCAGCCTCCCCTCTCTGCTGGTAATGATCATCATACCTGTCACTCTTTGGGACTCATTATTTGTCAGTACTTAGTAAGCTGTGCCATTCTAAAGCAATTCTCACATTAACCCATTTAATCCTCACAACCCTATGAGGTAAGTGTACTATCACCATCCTCACTTCGCAGGAGGGGGAAACTGCGTTGTAAGTAACTCGCCCAATGTTATAGGATGAGTAAGTGATACGCTGGATTGGAACCTAAGAAGTCTGGCCGTAAAGTCCATGCTCTTAACTACAACACAACATTGCTTTGACAGATATAAAAATGAGCTTGTCACATACATCAGAATTCCCCATCTTCTAATCACCTAGGCTTTGAACCCTGGAGCTATCTTTTGCAAATGGCAATGTAAAAAAGATGACTCCTCTCCTTTATGCAATGTAGTGCTAAGAAGTCCTGATGGTTTTCTTCTAAAGTGTCTCTCATCTACTCTTCCTATCCTTTACCCTGGCTCCTGCCTAAATAAGGCCTTGATTATATCATACTTCCTGCCAGGGTAGCAGCATCCTTGTTAGAAAAGACCTGGTATCCATTTCTTCCCTCTCCAACTCAGTCTCCATACCCTCAGGCTAATCCTCCAAAAATGGAGTATTCTCACATTCATTCAAGCATTTACTAAACTGGTTCTATGCAGCAGGCATCCTGCCAGTCTTGGTGAAATTGAACTGAAAAATATCCAATTATTACCTTCAAGAAGATTACAGCCTACAGATTGCTTCCAATTTATTACCGACCCTCCAACCCTCCCCCCATCTCCCACCCCCTGCCCAATTCAGGAACCTTCCATAGCTCTCCAAGATTTGTAGCAAGGTCCCAAAACCAGCAATCCTCAGGCCAAATCCTCCAAAACAATTTTTTGTTTGGACGAATGTGCTTTTAAAAATTTTGATTCTGCAATTCCTTAGCAGGCAACGTTTCCCGGCTCTCTACAGGCCCCACCACCTTCCTGTCGCTTACGCTCACCTACGTGGCCATTTGTGTTTCCCACTGAGATCCAATGAATAAAGTCTAAATTTTAATCAGCATTCAAGGGCCTTCCCAGTCTGGTAGGATCCTGACCCTTCCCTCCCATTACTTCCCAACAGGTGGCTTCTTCTCAGTCAGATGACTCCTGCCTGCTCCCAATGATGCCTCGATGGTGCCTCCACCCGGGGGCTCAGGGGTGCCTGCTGCCCACCTTCCCTCTCTGCTTTTCCACAGCCACCTGGACAACCTTCCACCCGCTCCAGGAGCTTCCCATGACCACTGCAGCCTAAGTTGACTTTTCAATCTCCGAAATCCCCCTACTGTATATTAATTTTGGTGCTTGATTACACAGAAATATCTTGCCTTTCTCAGCAGACCACAAATTCCCACTTTGTAATACCTGTCACATACTTGTTTTGTATCACTTCCAATTTATTTAAACAAAAAAATCCATGTGTGTTATAAAGTTTAAGCAAAATGGAGCAATATAAAGAAAGGAAAAAGAAATCATCCAAAATCCCACCACTCTTCTCCCACTAATTACTTCACAAACCTATTTTTAAAGATTTTTCTATGAGCCTACATGCACGTAAGGATGACAGGACAGATAACAGGAGTAATTTATAACACTAGGACTATATATAATTTTTAAATAGAAATTTAAGGTTCAATTTGATATGAATTTAACATAAGAAAAATAAAGTAAAATCAAGGGAACTGCCAGTTTTCAAATAATTGTTTCTTTTACATGTGATATATTAACTCCTTAAGGCTCTAAGGTTAGGAAAAAGATTGTAAAAAATATTTTCTTAAATTTTAACTCTTTTAAATTGCATGTTTCACTTTTACATAGTATTGTCTCTCTACCAAGAAAGACTAAAATCAAAACTATTTTCACCTACTTCTCAATCTCACCTCCTGTTTTTTGCACATTATGTTACTATTTTTACTTTGTTAAAGTTTAGTATTTGCAATCTGTTCTGAAGTTATAACTGCCAATTGTTTCATCTTAGCTCTAGATATAAAATGGAGTGAAATCTCAACAACAGATCTTTATTATGCCTTCTGCAATCTTGAGTCCTTATTTTCACTCCTATCTTGATTAGCTAAATTTCATTAACTTGATTTTTCAAGTAAGCTTCCTAAGTTCATTTGTGTTTAAGGATGTCTGCCTGTTGCCTTTGTACCTGCATATCAACTTGAATGGACACAATATTCTCTATTCACATTTCCATTCTGTCAATGACATTGTTCTACTGTTTTCTGGCATTAGATGTTCCTATGGAGGAATCTGAGGCAAGTTTAAGTTTGTATTTCTTGACTTCCCTGCCTTTGTGTGCACAACTCTTTATGTCTAAAGTTGTTAATTTAACTAGAATGTGCCAATGCCCATTATTACGTATTGATTTTTCCTGGTGTACAGTGTTCCCCTTTGATCTGCAAATTTAGTTCTTTCCTCGAATCAGGAAAATTTTCTACTATTATACCATGAATACTTTTTCGATCTTTTAGCGAGAAGATTATGACAGATACGAGAATAATAGTATGCCCTGAGATACAGATGCTGGGTGACAACTGCATAGAAAGAATATATGATCGGTTCTGCTCTGCCATCGTTCTCTAGGAGTTAACCCATTTGCTTAAGAATAGTTTCTCTTGAGAGTAAAAAACTACCTGGTTTCTCTAAAAGTTATTGCAGTATCACCTATATAATTATTAATAGAAGATAAACAAAACTTTCTGAACAAACACCTCAAATTCATCAGTTTTCAGTTTGGAGTCAAATGCAGTGAAAGTATAAAATATACATGTTCACTTATTACACAGATATTTGCATTCTTAAGCCCTAAAAATGGGTTTTGTTCTTTTTAATAGGCAAGAAGAAATGGAATACAAACCTCCACTGAAGGTATGTCCTGCTTCTCAGAACATGTGTCTTCTTTAGATACTTTGTGAATCTTCTTTTCTGAAGACTTTGCATCAACCTTTTTCAAAGTTTCACAATTATCTACTTCATTCTTGGCAGGCACTTGCTGGTTATTCCCTTGAACAAATAAAAACAATTCAATTTCTAGCTAAAAATTGCCGTTCATATTCCCCATAGTTAAACTCCTCTCTTACACCAAACATCTCATTTGATTTAATGACATTTAAACTTAAGGATTGTTTTTGACATCCCTGATGCTCTAGAAATTTATTTTGTTTACAGGTGACAATGCATTTAAATTAAGAGTTCTAAGGCCGGGCGCGGTGGCTCACGCCTGTAATCCTAGCACTCTGGGAGGCCGAGGCGGGCGGATCGTTCTGAGCTCAGGAGTTCGAGACCAGCCTGAGCAAGAGCGAGACCCCGTCTCTACCAAAAATAGAAAGAAATTAATTGGACAGCTAAAAATATATATAGAAAAAATTAGCCGGGCATGGTGGCGCATGCC
>RJWJ010007723.1:0-13224 GCA_004363605.1 Indri indri | reverse complement strand
CAAAAAAAAAAAAAAAAAAAAAAAAAAGAGTTCTACAAGTAATCTTTAAAAGAGGTCAAGGGCCAGGAGTGGTGGCTCACACCTGTAATCCTGGCTAGCACTCTGGGAGGCTGAGGAGGAGGGATTGCTTGAGCTCAGGAGTTCAAGACCAGCCTGAGCAAGGGCAAGACAGAAAGATTAGCTGGGCATGGTGGCACGTGCCTGTAGTCCCGGCTACTCAGAAGGCTGAAGCAGGAGGATCACTTGAGCTCAGGAGTTCGAGGTTACTGTGAGCTAGGATGATGCTACTGCACTCTACCCGGGGAGACAGAGTAAGACTCTGTCTCAAAAAAAAAAAAAAAAAAGGTCAAGGAAAAAAAGTGGGAGGAGGACACCAATATTCATTGCATCATTATTCATATTAACCAAAATGTGGACAAAATCCAAATGTCCACTGATGGATGGATGGATAAACAAAATGTGGTATATACATACAATGGAATACCATTCAGCCTGACTCACGGGATAACAATGTGAAATATTCAACACTACCGAAAGGACAGCTGAAATGGTTAAAAAAGGAATGACATTATGACACATGCAAAATACAGATGAACCTTGAAGACATTATGCTATGGGAAATAAGCCAGACACAAAAGGACAAACGCTTTATCATCCCACCTCTGAGGGACTGAGGTCAAATTCAGAGACAGAAACCAGAATGGTGGTTACGAGGGGCTGAGGGAAGGGGGTAACGGGTATTTACTGTTTGATAGGTGCAGGGCTACTGTTTGGGATGACGAAAACGTTCTGGAAATGGATAGTGGTGATGGTTGCAACAATGGGAAGGTACTTAATGCCACTGACCTTTATAACTAAAAATAGTTAATACAGTAAATTTTATGTTTTGTATATTTTATCACTTTTTTTTTTAAGTTGGGGGAGAGGGGGATAAGGACTTGGGTTTCAGTCACAACTCAGCCACTGATTTGTTTTATGATCAAAGTAACTCTCTTTAGCTGCCTGTGCCTTCGCTTCCTGATTTGTAAAATGAGCAAAGCTCCCCTTCCTTGCCTACCCTGCTTGACAGTTACAAAGATGAGAACAGAACAGACATAAATGCAAAGCATCCACCAAAGGACACAAGAACAACTTCAGGGAAGGCCCTGTCCCCGCAGCAAACGCCCGTCCGCCCTGTGCCAGGGAACAGGGCCAGCCTGCTGCAGGAGGAACAGTCAAGGAATCACGTGGCAGAGGTGGATGCTGGTAGGAAAACTTTTCTGAAAACACGTTTTTTCCATTTTTCGTTCAAGAGATTTCATAAGTGTACTTCTATCCCTTACCTCACAATAAAGGCAAATCGACTTCAAGCCCACAGTAACCGGCCTCGGTTTTCTAATTTGGAACAGAAAGTATTTCAATACCTTTTTTTTTCTTTAACTGAGAATCCCTCACAATACCTTTGAAATCTGAGAAAGTTTAGATGACCACAGTGCAAGTGTTTCCCAGCAAAGTAGGCTGCAGGCTCTGGTGGGACGGACAGCTGACCCGACAGTGGCAGAGGCTCCGCTGCAGCCCTGCCGGGGGACTCGGGCAGGGCAGGTCCCCACCCACTACATGAACGGAGCAGTCAAGTCCCCTCTGATTCTGAAATTCCAAAGCGACAAACTAAACTCACTCAGAACAGGAGACACAAATCTTCCAAATAACACAAGGTAAACATGATTTCATTCTGTTAACAGAAAACTATATAAATATTACGTAACTAGAAAACTGCTGGGCAAGCGCATGGCGCACACCTTGTAAACTCAGGCTTTTATGGTGTGGGTGCAGCTCGGCATGTTATGTCTCCTACTTGCAGAATAAGATTAAAATTAATTTAAGGTAATATTAAAATTTAAGGTAATATCAAAATTAATTTAAGGTAATATCAAAATTAATTTAAGGTAATATTCTCCAAATGTCATAAGATGAAGACAGAAAATTAAATCTTTTTGCTAGACTCATTACATAAAATATTATGGGATGTTTGAATGCCTTTGGCTGTGATGAAACACACTTTAAAATGCAATGGTCGAAGTCGCATCCAGAGAAAAATCTGATCACTATCAACTGCTTCCTTTAATACTCAGGAATAACTTTAACAGTAGAGTCAGCAAAGACTCTGAATCAAAGGCAACTAAGGAATTTCCGTTCCTACTGGACAGTCCACCATCTGCCTGACAGTTTAGATTTGCCTTACTTAGAGGACTGCAGGGACACAGCTTTCAGATCTCCTTCAAACCTGCACATTCCTCAACTAAGAGCATCTAACAGCAGCCCCGCAGAATCGTCATTACCCCCCATTTCATAAACTGTCAAAATTAAAAGTCATTATTTAGCAGAGAACACCTCTGAAATGCAATTCTTTCTACAACACAAACTGGATGTTAAACATCCACAAAGGAAAACACTAAACACTATGAATGAGTAAAGCAAACAGCCAAAAGCAAGGCTGACAGGGTTCCTAACAGAAAAAGACATCATGAATAAGGATTATTGCTTAGGATTCTGGAAGCCATAAATATGAAACAGAATACAGATACTGTCCTCAAAAAACAGGTGCCATTGCTTTCCTAGCATCCTAATTCATGAGAAAATAGATTTGCTTCAGTTTTCTTCAGGCCAAGAATACAGCACTGAAAGTATGAATCATCAAAGTTTCTTAGAAAGGATCCAAATTTAATAGCCAATACAAAACCACCTCAAAAATGTAGTGAAGCATACACTTTTAGAAAATTAGTAATGCTTTCTTTGGGGCCAAGAATCAGGATAACAATAAAAAGAATATTAATAACAAGTTTTTCAGTGATTCTTTCAGAAATTCTTACATGAAAACATTCAAGAATATGGAAACACTGAGTATTTAACTTACTTTCTTTAAAGATGGAGCCAATTCATGCCATCCTATTAAGCAAGCAACTTTCCCACGACCTCACTCAGTCAGAGTGTTGGTGCCACAGTTAAAAATCAAAAACAAGTGGGAGAAACAATAACAGAGGGAACGGGAGAAAATGTTGAGAGGCGACAAGTATGTTTACAGCCTTTATGGTGGCAATGGTCTCACGGGCGTGTACGTGTTCCCAAATTCATCAAGGTGTACACATTAAATACGTATAGCTTTTTCCTCCAAAAGGTGGTTAAAACAGAAAACAAAAACAAATTGAAGAACAAAGAACAAGAGAACTCTCCAGCATTCTGCCTCAAGTTGTACTGTCTCAAATCTAATCACATGGTGTATTTTGAGTAAACCATTAGACCTTCATTTCAACTTATTAGTATGTATAAGTAAATGAGAACATGTTTTAATTTCTGCAAATACTAGTAGTTTCAGAAAGTTGGGGTATCTAATTCAGAGAAAACTTTCAGGCATTGTTAAGTTCGAGGTTTAGGGTATTATTAAATTTAAGTCTATTACCCTTTACTTTATTATAGGTAGAAAGCAGTGAAATAACTTGCTAACTATTTTTCTTTGGTAGTGCTGAGGCCAACCACAGCCTGTCTTTAGCTGTAACTCTAAATCTGTATTGTTTTGATCAGACAATTAAAACAGTTACAAATGTTTAAAAAGAGATACATTTCAAAAGATTGCTTACATTTACAAATAAAGCCCTACCCTTGTCAGATGATCAAAAGAGTCTGGAACATGTAACAAATGTTTGAAAAATTTAGCTGTTTCATAGTTGTTTGACAGGTTGATGCCAAAAAACAAGTGTGGGAAAACAGAGCCCTGAAGAATCTGTCAACAGATTTCATTTCTAACAGAAATTGTAATTTATGATTTACTACAGACCCCTCGGAAGGAGGCAGTGGGAAAGGGGTGGGAGAGGGACAAGGCCCATTTTCTGTGATTCAGAAAATATCCTGTGTTTCCTGACAAGAAGAAGAATATAGTCAGAGAAATATACTCTGGAACATTTTCCTCTCACACAAGCTATATCCAGGAGGCAAAAAAAAAAAAAGCCTCACAACAGGAGACGGCACCATTCTTCGGATGCCTCCAGGAGCTCTGCTGGGTTAGAAAAATCACTAGAGTATTCTTAAGGGTCGGGACTGCGCCCCAACCTTGCCTTTCCTGTTAAAGGCAATCTTCACACTAAAATTGTTGCTACAGAACATCTGTATACTTTGGGAGAAATGGCTAAAATGTGGCAAGCCCATTATCTGGTTTCAACTGAGTGAGTGGACGGTCCCAATTCCGCTGGGCCACACGGTAAACACAGTGACAAGAATTCAGGATCCTCAACTATCAGGAGCGCTAAGCTCAGCGCACAAGCCTGAAGCTGTTTCCTTCAGATTCCAGAAAGGATCTTATGATGGCAACCACAACACTTTTCACAAAGTAGAACACTTTCCAAAATTAAAAAAGAATGAATTCTCAAAGTTGGAAGTGAAACTCGGAAGGCTCTTGTATACATAGTTTCCTCATTCTTGAGCGTCCTTTCTATAGGTCTGTTTGCCATCTGCCCAGTTCCTGCAATGCTTTCCTTCGAAATTTGACCAAAGAACCCAAAACCCTTAATATCACCAGGAAACTTCGAATCCTACCTTCAAACTACAATTATCTTCTCCTAGATTTCTCAGTCCTTTCTTATTTTTAGTATTTTCAATTCTTTACAATTTTTAAATTGTAAACAGGTGGCAATTTATTCACCTTTTAACAACTTAGATAATTTTCCTAGAAGAGTGTTGTGAACACAAAACAGAACAAAACACATGTCAGTGAATGGACTTCCCTGGGAGGAATGCCCTGCTGTGGTCTATGAAAAGTACAGGATTGCAAGCACCTTTGAATCTGCTGGTCTGAACATGCTGGAAAGCCAAAGTGTTTTCATTCACTCTTACTTGATCTGATCAACGATCACCCTGATATCATTTAACTTATTGCTGATCCAGTCAAAAAGCAGTTTAAAAAAAGTCTTGCAGGGAAAGATTTATCTCCATGTAAAACATTAAAACATACTAGTCATGTGCACAGGAAGGAAAGACTGTGAGCAGGTTTACCATCTACAATGACATAGGCAAACCATATGCTTATGGACTCCCATATCAAATTTACTCTTATTTATTAAAGTGTTATTACACGGTAATCTTGGCTCAATCTTGAAGCACAATTCAAGTCTCCTCTGGCCCACTCTGATCCTCCACATTTGGCCCATGTCTCTACATTCCAACCACTTCAACATCCCATGACGTGGCAGAAGTTCCCTCCATCCATCTACCCATGATGCCATGGGCACTGCACTGTACAGGCACACTTAGCTGATGGACACAACGGATCACAGAAACAACTCTTATTTCAAGGTGTGTAAAGTCAGCCTATGTCAAAGGCTGTGCTCATGTCAAAAGACTCACAAAACAAGGAAGAAGCCCAGCCAGGACTCACTCCATCACCTTACCCTTTCACAAGTGTTTTGTAGTCTGGGCCCCTGAGAGTGTCTGGGACAGAAATAGTATAGGCACCCAACCACCCTACCATAAAATGTCCACAGACATGGTATGCCATGGTTTGATTCGAAGATCTGGTTAACTGCATTCTCCAGGGGACATACTCACATGCCATGTGGAGGAGACACAGGGCACAGTGTCAAAATTGCAGACCTGAGTCCACTTTAATTGTGCACACTGCTGCCAGGGGAAATGGCACAAACAGGCTGGCACTAGGTGCACCAAGAACGCACGTGCAGCTGCCCAAACCACAGTCCACTCAGAGGACTCCGACTCTCTTTTAAGTTAGCAATGTCCTTTGACAGAATGTTTAAAATTCAGTTTGGGTTTTTTACCAAATGCATAAAAGCTCATTAGTCAATCCACAGTATTTCTGTACCTTCTCAAGGTACAGAAGTGAAATGTCAAGAAGTGAAAAACACAAAATCATTTATATTTAGATGTTTCAAAAAAGATCAAAATAACTAAGTTTTTCCAGATTAAAAATGTCAAAAAATATGACTTCTAACAGGTTCAGTAATGTGCATATTAAAAGTCAGTATGGACAAAAGAAAAATAGTATAAATGAGCACAGGCCCTTATGCCAGAGGCCAAAGGGACTTATGAAAGTATAATGACAATTTTATATGTAAGTAGTCTCCCTGGTCTACTTTTTGCATTTTCCTTAACTATATTTGCTACATGACAACATGTGTCTTCTTTTAACCAAGGAACACAATTAGAGAAGAACCAGGGCCAGGCAACATGAGACGGTGGCAGCTATTACATTAAAAAGTTGGTGAAGTTTCCTTTGGTCAGAATAATGTCATGGGCTGATTAATTTTGGCAAATAGTCTGAAAACCCAAGATAAAAAAAAAAAAATTAGAAAAAGGTGCCCATATCCTCCCAACAATAAAATAGGACATTCACATTCCTCTAAACTTAGGTACTAAACATCAAACTTCCTGGGTGCCTTGTCTTAAATTTTTCATTTAACAAGTCGTATGTCAACATTCATCCCTTTGCTAAAAACTCTGTGCATGAACTAAGAAACAAAACATCCACAATTCAAACTAAAGGCCACAGGTGAGAACCAACTCCATTAAAAACAGACTGGGGACACACGGGAGAGAAGCAGCACCGTGGGAAGATTACCATTATTTTTCCTGGAAATTTCTGGCAAGTCTGACTGGTGGTAAGGAGGTGAGTTTCTCAGCAAATGATTTTCAGGTAGTTTCTTAGAGGTCTTCAGTGGACAGAGCTCCCGTTCCTTGAGCTCAGCTGTGTTCCCTGAAGTTTTAACGTCAGTTTCCTTAGGAAACATACATGTCTGTATTCCCTCCTTCATGTTACACTCTGAAGAAGGATTATGGACAACAACTGTGTTTTTCAGTGTGTTTTCTTCTTTGTTCAATAAGTTTTTGGGAAGGGTTAAATTCTTCTGTAGGTTGACATTCACGCCACTGGCATATTTGAGGCTGATCCAGTTCTCCCCCATGACATCAGTGCAAATGTCCTCTTTAGCAGCAGACAGGGGGCTGCCCAGGGTCGAAGTCTGCTTTTCCTCAGTAGTAGTGTTGGAGCTGCTGGCCACAGAGGTGCTGGGTTTGTGTTTACCGTAGTACACTGAGCACTTGTGCTTCTTCTGAGAATGACCGTAGGTGGCTGGGCTCCTCTTGGCAGCATTCTGGATCCTGCTCTGGGGAGTGTTCACAGGAAGGCAGCCTTTCCCTCTGCCTTTATCAGAGGGGCCATATGTATCGAGAAAGTTCTTGCAATTGCTTCTGAATGTAAGAAGAAAAACATTTAGCATAAAGGCAAACCAAATCAAACTCTACTTCGTTTCTATAGCAGTCAGTATGGTGTGTACTAAGGAGTTCTCCCTTCCTTCTCCTAAAGCTCCTGGAGTTTTCTGCCAGGGAAGACACCAATAAACTTAGTCCTTCCACGGAGACTATCTTATAATACATGGGGCAGCTGTTCACATAATGACTTAAAAAAAATTTATGAAAACAAATTTGGAATCAAAATTTGGATTACCTTAAAATAAAATCAGAAATGAGTAATATCAAAGGTGAGAACACCCCTACACACACAGACACACACACACACACACGGATTCTTACTTGTGAGAGTGGGAGCTCATTACATCCATTGTACCGCTATTTTGCTGTGATGAGGAGCTAGCATTTTGCCTCTGTCTTGTTTTCATGAATTCCATAAGAATGTACTGTGCTTGTTGGAAGGCTATTAAAATCACACCCAACAGAGACAAACTGGGGAAGGAAGCAATGAGGTTCATTACTGCATGGTTCTGCCTGGAATTAAAAGACTGGTTTTATTATAGAAGAGTGATGAATGATTGATGAGAAACATCTAAAGATACAGTATTAAAACTCCCTAAGATTTATGACATCATAGTTTTTGAAGTTCCTTAAAAATAAAAAAATACCACCCGAATGTGCGTATTTATGAGTTGGACATTATAATTCGATTTTTACAAAATCACTCAAGGCTGAGCGCAGTGGCTCAGTCCTGTAGTCCCAGCACTTTAGGAGGCCCAGGCAAGAGGATCACTTGAGGCCTGGAGTTCAAGAGCAGCCTGGGCAACATAGCAAGACCCCATCTCTACCAAAAGGTTTTAAAAATCAGCTGGGCACGGTGGCACACACCTGTAGTCCTAGCTACTTGGCATTTGGGAGGCTGAGGCAGGAGGATGGCCTCACTTGAGCACAGGAATTCAAGGCTGCAGTGAGCTATGATATCACCACTGCACTCCAACCTGAGTGACAGAACAAGATACTATCTCCTTAAAAAAAAAAAAAAAACACTCAAAAAGTGTCATTCTAGCCTTCTAATCTCAAACTGTCATTGCGCCAAGCTAATAAGAATAACTAACATTCCCGTCTTCCACCAAGACCACCAATGAACATACTATACACGCAGCATGATTGCCTATTATTCTCCTATAGTCTTATGACTCTCTTACAATGAGTTTGCTATCTCCTTAAAGCTTACCAGTTACTACCTTGTCTACTTCGCACATGTCAAAGTTCTCAAGGCCGTAAAAATTCCACTCGATTCATATGCTTTGACCACACTTGGGCGACTTATGTATTTTCATGCAACTCGCCTGGATGACTTCTCTACTCAGAGAAGAATAGTGGAGGAGGTGGTTTACCTGACAAAAAAGACTGTGAGCCTCCAAAATGACTCCTCCCAGCTGGGTCCTGGCACCACATTTGCACATAAGGGCAACAGGTGATGAGGGAGGGTCACATTGAGCGTGAAGCGAAATTCTAGGTCTGCTGCAGTTACAAGAGTTAGGTCACGAATGACCCAGGAAGATGTAAAGTCTGGAGTAAACCTGGTAACAAAAGATTCATCATCATGAACTTTCAATTGCTTTAATTTTAGCCACACAGACAAAAATAATTATAATGGCAACACAATTTTCTACTTCCACAAAACAAACACCTTTACAACTTAACATGTCTTACCAATGGAAAAAGGTCCCCCTCCTCAACACACACATTATTAAATGCATCACAAAACTGAAATGAAGTTAAAGCCCAATGCTTACACGATGCTGATATCACGGGATGTGTTTGGGTCCAGGGAAAACTGATGACAATCTAACACTTCAAATCCATAACCTTGGCAATTATACCCATTAATTTTCAGAGATGACACAGTTATAGGAAGAGGTCCAATATTCTCAACTTTAAAGCTCTTTGTAATAGATAACATTTGCTTGCTGTCTTTCGGTTCTACTGAGGACAAAAAGTGGTATTTAGTATATATGAACTGTCAAATTTATTTTAAATAACTTATTGGATCAATATTTATTGAATCAACCAAACCATGATCTACATTATTAAAATGGGAAAAAAATTCCACATAAGCACAAAGTACGATTTCTATCTAATTTCTAGAATAATTAAAGATGCTGTTATACAACCAGGATACAACAGATATACTTAAGTAGTCGAGATTTTTCTTAAGTTAAATGCTCTGCCTAGGTACCAAAAGTAATCAGAATCTCTTCCTTGGTCCTTTACTTATTGAAGGTTAAGGTTAAAAGTTTATTCCTCTCAGAAGCCAAAGAGTTTGGCTTCACCACTGGCCACCAAGTAGTCTGTGCCCCTGAGATTTTCACTCATATTGAACCAAGTACCAGTTAAGAACATGCTTCTGTGTGAAGTCATCACAGCTACTAGAAACACAGCTCAAACACCCACTATATTAAAAAGAAGTAATTAAATCCTTGCAAATAAATGACAGCACATTTTATACTAAGAGTTTGAAAAGAGAAGAGTTATGACAATTTTTAAATATCTCTATAAATTTAAAACCCATAATCTATTCCATATAAGGACTAATATTTTATCTGGTTCTATATTTTTATATTACCCCTTAATTTTATCATTCGAAATCAATTCTAAATTACCAAATGAATGAATGGAAAAATGAATATCCTGAAGAACTTTGATGCAAAACTGTCACCAAATCTTTTCAAACTGAGTGCTTATTTAGCATTTTCTAAAACAAAAAAATTCCAATCAGGCACTAAAATAGCTCTACAAATTATCCAATAGTTCACCGACTAGTTTCCTCTGTAGAAAACATATTGCTGTTTTCAGTGTTTTCATAAAATTAAAAAATAGTAATAGGAAAACGAGACAGAATTTACCAAAAACATTTTACATCTATTGTTTGATTTCTGTTTTAATTCCTGAGGAAGCTGTTGAAACTAACATAGGTGATTTAAAGGCATTTAATTTAAATACACGCATAATTTAGAAATTTTCTAGTGCAACATCTCAATACATTTCTAAATCTGCATTATCTGATACCATTAGCCATATGTAGCTATTTAAACTTAAACTGATTAAAATTAAATAAATTTAAGAATTGAATTCATCAGTCGCCCTAGCTATTTTAAAGGCTACTTAACCACGTGTGACTCATGCAAACTGCATTGGATGATCCGGATACACAATATTTGCATAATCACAGAAATTTCCATTGGGTAGTGCACGTTTAGTCTACTCTCCATTCATCATTTTAGAGTGATTTTCTATGATTAAGGTAACTGACAGCCAAATTAACCACTTCATATATTTATCTTAAATATTTCACACTATAATTACACTTTCTTTCTTCCCTCTTGTCTGTTATCTAAGCTGAATTAAATATCTAAAGCTTTTATTCTAATCCAGGGGTACCAGCCTATATATGCTCAAATGCTGGCCTGATTTAATTATTTGTATCAATACAATGAATTTACTGTAAATTTTTAGAAGAATCTCCTTTTGCTCTTGGCTTTAATGCCAAGCTTTCCCTGTCAGAGCGCCACACATGTGAACTCACGTCGACGGCAGTCCATCAGCGTGGACTCGGGCACCTTAAATCGGAGGGAGCCTCCCGCACCCGGAAGTCTTCCGCCCACTTTCAGTAACTCTCTGGCTCCAAACCCTTCCACAGCGATCATGTCGAGAACAGTCAGGTTATTCCTATAGTGTAAGGAGATACAAATAAAAAGGCATTACCACAGAGTCACAATACAATGCACTTCAATTTAAATATTCTCAGCTAGCAAAACTATTTTTGAAGTTTAAAAAAAAAAAGATCAATTTAAATAGTGTGGCATCTCCAGTCATCGCACAGAATAAGGGGGTGTCTGCAGGTGACGGAAGCTGCCGAGTCCAGAAGAGTCAAAGCGAGGTGACTACAGCAAGAACGTGATCGTGATCATGCTCACTCTCCACCCACCAGCCACAAATGTAAACCCGTGTATTTTTCTAATAACCACACACTGGGGTGGTGGTCAGACATCCGAGAGAAAAAAGCTGAAGAAATAAATTGGAGGACACAGAGAAACACTAACAAATTTAGACAAAATGATGAAAATGGTTACAGGATGAATTAGGAGTTTTCATAGTACTTGTGATAAGAAAGTCTGCTTTAGGGATGATTCTAGAAATAAAATTCTACCGTTTCCCTTGAAATGACGATTTAAAATACCACCCTACAACTAACTTATATCTAGTCAGATTCTTATTAGTTAAACAGTAATTCAAACTAACATGTGCCTTTTCATTAATTAAAATCATGATTTCTAAGACAAACAGGCTAAGTGAAAATTTTATTTATTTATTTGTTTGTTTGTCAGTCAGTTGAGACAGGGTCTCACTCTAGTTAGTTAGTTAGTTAGTTAGTTAGTTAGTTAGTTAGTTAGTTAGTTAGTTGAGACAGGGTCTCACTCTGCTGCCTGGGCTAGAGGGCAGTGGCATCAGCATAGCTCACAGCAACCTCATACTCCTGGGCTCAAGCGATCCTCCTGCCTCAGCCTCAGAGTAGCTGGGACTACAGGCATGTGCCTCCATGCTTGGCTAATTTTTCTATTTTTTGTAGAGATGGGGTCTCGCTCTTGGTCAGGCTGGTCTCAAAACTCCTGACCTCAAGCAATCCCCCCACCTCAGCCTCCCAAAGTGCTAAGATTAAAGGCGTGAGCCACTGCACCCAACAAAAATGATTTTTAAATGATGCATTCTGCACCAAAAGCTAGTTGTCATAACAAAAATACTGTAGAAGCAGAGAGATAATTCATTTTACTTTTATATAATTATGCAAAATACATGAAAATATCTTTACATCTTTATCTAAAGGATTTAGAAAAAACCTTTGTTTAACCATTTAAGAGCCTTTCAGTGATACAGCATTAGATGACTGACATCATTTACAAAATGGAGAGTACCAACAGTAAATTAACTTACATAAAAAATTCAGACTTTCTTTTTGAGTCTGGGATAGTTCAACCCGGGGATAAGGTAAGTTTATCTCTGCACTTCCTATGACTTTAGTTTTTTTTTTTTTTTTTTTGAGACAGAGTCTCACTGTGTTGCCTGGGCTAGAGTGCCGTGGCGTCAGCCTAGCTCACAGCAACCTCAAACCCCTGGGCTCAAGCGATCCTCCTGCCTCAGCCTCCCGAGTAGCTGGGACTACAAGCATGCGCCACCGTGCCCAGCTAATTTTTTTTATATATATATTTTTAGTTGTCCAGATCATTTCTTTCTATTTTTTAGTAGAGACACGGTCTTGCTCTTGCTCAGGCTGGTCTCAAACTCCTGACCTTGAGCGATCCATCCGCCTCCGCCTCCCAGAGTGCTAGGATTACAAGCGTGAGCCACCACGCCCGGCCCGACCTTAGTTCTTAAAGGAAGAATAGGTTTAAAATGAAACACGTTAAGTTCAACAGGGCATTAGGGATTTGTAGTTAAAATGCTGAAGAGAACACACTCTCTTAAGAACTTTAACACAGTTTCTCCTTAGTAGCATTCACTTTGCAGAAGAACAAACTGTTACATATTAAAGAAAGTACTGAATAGGAACTTTTTTGCCAGCTGATCTGATACTATTTAAAAATAACTAAAATAGCATTTATTAAAAATTAGTGTTAGGCCGGGCGCGGTGGCTCACGCCTGTAATCCTAGCACTCTGGGAGGCCGAGGCGGGCGGATCCTCCTGAGCTCAGGAGTTCGAGACCAGCCTGAGCAAGAGCAAGACCCCGTCTCTACCAAAAATAGAAAGAAATTAATTGGACAGCTAAAAATATATATAGAAAAAAATTAGCCGGGCATGGTGGCACATGCCTGTAGTCCCAGCTACTCGGGAGGCTGAGACAGTAGGATTGCTCGAGCCCAGGAGTTTGAGGTTGCTGTGAGCTAGGCTGACGAAATGGCACTCGCCCTAGGCAAGAGAGTGAGACTCTGTCT
>RJWJ010007722.1:0-56257 GCA_004363605.1 Indri indri | reverse complement strand
CTTTGGGGTAGATGCCCAGTAATGGGATTGCTGGATCAAATGGTAATTCTACTTGCATCTCTTTAAGGTATCTCCATATGGCTTTCCACAGAGGTCGCACTAGTTTGCAGTCCCACCAGCAGTGTATGAGTGTTCCTATCTCTCCGCATCCACGCCAACATTTATTGTTTTGGGACTTTTTGATAAAGGCCAGTCTCACCGGAGAGAAGTGATATCTCATTGTGGTTTTGATTTGCATTTCCCTGATGATTAGAGATGTTGAGCATTTTTTCATATGTTTTTTGGCCATTATTCTGTCTTCTTTTGAAAAGTTTCTGTTCATGTCCTTGGCCCACTTTTTGATAGGGTTGTTTGATTTTTTCTTGCTCATTTTCCTGAGTTCTAAGTAGATTCTAGTTATCAGCCCTTTATCAGATTTGTAGCATGCAAAAATTTTCTCCCATTCTGTAGGTTGTCTGTTTGCTCTTGTGACAATTTCCTTGGCTGTGCAGAAGCTTTTTAATTTGATCAGGTCCCATTTATTTATTTTGGTTGTTGCTGCGATTGCCTTTGGGGTCTTTGTCATAAATTCTTTGCCTAGGCCAATGTCTAGAAGAGTATTTCCAACATCTTCCTCTAGAATTCTAATAGTTTCACTCCTTAGGTTTAAATCTGTTACCCAGCGTGGGTTGATTTTTGTGAGAAGTGAAAGGTGTGGATCCTGGTTCAGTCTTCTACATGTGGCTATTCAGTTTTCCCAGCACCATTTATTGAATAAGGATTCTTTTCCCCAGTGTATATTTTTGTCTGCTTTGTCAAGGTTTGGATGGCTATGTGAGGATGTTTTTATATCTGGGTTCTCAGTTCTGTTCCACTGGTCAATGGCTCTGTTTTTGTGCCAGTACGAAGCTGTTTTGATTACTATAGCCTTATAATAAAGTTTGAAGTCTGGTAAATTGATACCTCCCATTTTGTTTTTATTGTCTAGAATTGTTTTTGCTATGCGGAGTCTTCTCTGGTTCCATATAAAGTGTAAAATTAATTTTTCTACATCTGTGAAGAATGATGTTGGTATTTTAATAGGGATTGCATTGAATCTGTAGATCACTTTGGGTAGTATAGATATTTTAACAATGTTTATTCTGCCGACCCACGAGCATGGTATGGTTTTCCACCTGTTTATGTCCTCTGCTATTTCCTTCCTCAATGTTTCATAGTTCTCCCTGTAGAGGTCTTTTACCTCCTTAGTTAAATGTATTCCTAGATACTTTAGTTTCTTTTTTGCTATTGTGAAGGGAATTGAATTTTTGATTTGGTTTTCTGTATGACTGCTGTTGGCGTATATGAAAGCCTCTGATTTGTGTGTATGGATTTTATATCCTGAGACTTTACTGAATTCATTTATCAATTCCAGGAGCCTCTTGCTTGAATCCTTGGGGTTTTCTACATATATCATGTCATTAGCAAATAGTGCGAGTTTGATCTCTTCTGTTCCCATTCATATGCCTTTAATTCCACTCTCTTGCCTGATTGCTGTGGCCAGGACTTCCAGCACTATGTTGAATAGAAATGGAGATAGTGGGCAACCTTGTCTGGTTCCAGTTCTAAGTGGGAATGCTTTCAATTTTTCCCCATTCAGTGTGATGTTGGCTGTGGGTTTGTCATACATGGCTTGTATCATTTTTAGGTAAGCCCTGTCTATGCCTATTTTGCTAAGCGTTCTTATCATAAAAGGGTGTTGAATTTTGTCAAATGCTTTTTCTGCATCTATTGAGAGAATCACATGTTTTTTGTTTTTGCTTCTGTTTATGTGGTGAATTACATGTATAGATTTGCATATGTTGAACCATCCCTGCATCTCTGGGATGAAGAGCTCACCTGGTCTTGATGGATTATTTTCTTAATACACACCTGGATTCAGTTAGCTAGAATTTTGTGGAGAATTTTTGCGTGTGTATTCATAAGGGATATTGGTCTGTAGTTTTCCTTTTTTGTTGCATCCTTTCCTGATTTTGGTATCAGGGTTATGTTGGCTTCATAAAATGTGTTGGGGAGGGTTCCATCCTTCTCGATGTTGTGGAATAATTTCTTCAGGATAGGCACCATTTCTTATTTGTAGGTGTGGTAAAATTCGGGTGTGAAACCATGTGGTCCAGGACTTTTCTTTTTTGGAATGTTTTTTATTACTGTTTCAATTTCAGTCCTTGATATTGGTCTGTTTGGGAATTCTGTTTCTTCCTGGTTGAGCCTAGCTAGGCTGTGTGTTTCTAAAAATTTGTCTATTTCCTCCACATTTTCCAGTTTGTGTGCATAAAGGTTTTTGTAATATTCATAAATTATATCTTGAATCTCCTTGGCATCGGTTGTAACTTCTCCTTTTTTGTTCCTGATGGAGCTTATCAGAGATTTTTCTTTTCTGTTTTTCATTAGTTTAGCCAAAGGCATGTCAGTTTTGTTTATTTTTTAAAAGAACCAACTTTTTGTTTTATTAATCTTCTGTATAGTTTCCCTGTTGTGAATTTCATTTAGTTCTGATTTGATCTTATTAATTTCCCTTCTTCTGCTGGGTTTGGGGTCGGTCTGTTCTTCTTTTTCCAGTTCTTTGAGTCGATTCATTAGGTTGTCTGTTTGTGCTCTTTTTGACTTTTGGATATAGGCATTTATGGAAATAAACTTTCCTCTCAGGACTGCTTTGGCTGTGTCCCACAGATTTTGATAACTTGTGTCACCTTTGTCATTTAGTTCAAAGAATCTTTTGATTTCCATCTTTACTTCCTCATTTATGAAGGAATCATTCAGTAGAAGGTTGTTTAATTTCCATGACTTTGTGTAGAGATGAAAATTTCTGTTGGGGTCGAGTTCTATTTTTATTCCACTGTGATCTGAGAAGATGCGTGGTATAATTTCTATTTTTTAAAATTTTTTGAGATATGCTTTGTGTCCTAGAATACGGTCAATCTTAGAGAATGTCCCATGAGTGGATGAGAAGAACGTATATTCAGTGGCTTTTGGGTGGAATGTCCTGTAAATGTCAGTCAGGCTCATTTGTTCCAGAGTTCTGCTTAAGTCCATTATTTCTTCGTTAATTTTCTGTTTGCAGGATCTGTCCTGTGCTGTCAGTGGGGTGTTGAAGTCTCCGACTATTATGGTGCTGCTGTTTATCAATTTGTTTAGATCAAGTAGAGTTTGCTTTATGAATCCGGGTGCACCTAAGTTGGGTGCATACATATTTAGAATTGTTATGTCTTCTTGTTGAACTGTACCCTTCACCATTATATAGTGACCCTCTTTGTCGTTCATTACTTTTGTTGATTTAAACACTAGGTTATCTGAGATCAAAACTGCCACACCAGCCTTCTTTAGGCTTCCATTTGCTTGAAATATTGATTTCCACCCCTTTACCTTGAGTCTAAACGCATCCTTGCAGGTTGGATGCATTTCCTGGAGACAGCAGAGGCTTGGCTTGTTTTTTTTTTTAAACCATTCGGCCAGCCTATGTCTCTTGAGAGGGGAGTTCAAGCCGTTCACATTTATTGAGAGAACTGATCAGTTGGGCGAATTACTGTTCATTCTTTTGGGTTGCATTTTGTTGGTTTGTTTTCTCTCTTGAGCCATTGTGGAATCTAGCCTTTGATCTTTAACTTTTGAGTGGTTTTACATTCGTGGGTGTTTACTGTGCTGAACCTTGTGTAATTCTGTTTTGAGTACCTCTTGGAGAGCTGGTCTTGTCTTGGTCAATTCGCTCAGTCTTTGCTTGTCTGAGTATGTCTTTATTTCTCCTTCACATATGAAACTTAGTTTTGCAGGGTACAAGATTCTCGGCTGGGCATTATTCTGTTTCAGAAGAGAGAGAATGGGGCCCCAGTCTCTTCTTTCTTGTAGGGTTTCAGTTAAGAAGTCTGGAGTTATTCTGATGGGCTTTCCTTTGTATGTTACCTGTTTCTTTCGCCTTACACCTTATAGAAGGGCCTGTTTAGTGGATATTTTGGTCAATCTGATGACTCCATGATGTGGTGTCTTCCTATTTGCATTGAATTTCCCTGGGGTCCATCGAGCTTCTTGTACCTATATATTTAGATTTTTAGCAAGGCCTGGGAAATTCTCCTCTATTAATTCTTGCAATAGCTTATCCAGCCCTTGCATGTTTTTTTCTTTACCTTCCAGAATCCCTATCACCCTCAGGTTTGGTTTTTTCACATAATCCCACATTTCTTGTAGGCTTATTTCTTTTTTCTGAATTTTCTGCTCGATCTCTGTGACTGACTCATATAATTGGAAGGAGCTGTCTTCAATCTCTGAGATTCTTTCTTCTGTTTGATCTACCCTGTTCTTGAGGCTTTCCACGATGTTTTGTAGTTCTCTGAATAAGTCCTTCATTTCCAGGAGATCGGTTTGATTTTTCTTTAATATTTCAATTTCTTTATTGAATTTTTTTTCCGAGTCCTGGATTTTTTTGTGGTTTCTTTGTGTTGGTCATCCATTTTTTCTTGCATATCATTGAGTTTTCTTACAATCCATATTTGAAATTATTTTTCTGTCATTTTTGTGTTGAGTTTGGTTAATGTCAATTGGTAGGGAGCTGTTCTTCCTCTTTGGGGGTGTGCTTTCTGTTTGGTTTTTCATACTTCCAGAGTTCTTTTGCTGGTTCCTTCCCATCTGGATCAGTTGTTCTTCTCGCCTTTAGATTTTTGTTTGGATAATGACACGCCCCGTTTAGTCTCTGAGCCAGTAGGTGGTGTTTGTGGGTGAGATTCGACCACACCCTTTATGATGAATCAGTAGCTGCAGTAAAAGGGTGTGCAGAATGACCTCCCTGTCAGTAGGTGGCACTTACTGGGTTGAGTGAGCTGCAGTGCTGTTTTTGGGTCCTGTAGCTAGCTCTTGTTCCTCTGGAGAGACCCTCTTGTGCCTCGGGAGGTGGACGGGGCCCTGGGACTTCCAAGTGTGTCCTTATTCTCCACCTCAGTGGGGGAGCTCCGGGAGTGAGTCTGGGCGGGGCTGAGTTGGGTAAGCCTGCCCTCAGGCTCCACAACTGCTGTTAGCAGGGGTCAAAGGTCTGTTTTTTGTTTCTGTGCAAAGCTGCCAGGAGGGGCTGAAGTGGCTCCACTCAGCTGAAAAGTCTGGGCTTGTGGGGTGGGGCTATCTGAGACCCGCACTCTGGAGCAAGTTTCGCTCCCCTCCACCCTCCCCAACTGTGTAGCCTCTCCCAGGCCTCTGCCAGCAAGCAGGACCTCGGGCCTATGGATCTCCCCTGGCTATGACGTGGGCCGGGAGGTTCCCTACCCAGGATCGCAGCCTGAGCTGGGTGCACAGCCCTCTTTTGGGAGGAGGGTTGCCGCTCAGGCACGCTGATCTGCCCCTGAAGGCACACGCTCCTCAGTAGGCTCTTTCACAGATCTCTCTTCTGTGCCCAGGGGCAGTACGATCGTGACCTGGGTGTACAGGGTCTGGTCTGCAGGCCTGTCCCCTGGGCCCTGGAGATCAATCCCTGACCCTGCCAGGGGGAGGGGTGCTGGTCTCGAATCACTTACAGGGTGCCCAAGCTGGATCGATTTCACTCCACCTCAGGATTTGCCCTGCTCTCCTGGAGTCACCAGGCAAGCAGCACCTGGGAGGGCTGGCAGTAGGGAGCTCGCAGTCTGAGTTCCCCTCAGTCTGCTGTAGGGTCCCAAAAGGAAAGGTCTCATTCCTTGGAGACGCCTCCGTGTGATGGCTAAATTTTCTCTCTGGGCACCCACAGGTAGGGAAGGGGAAGGAGAGAATGGTATCTGCCGATAGGCTTGGGTCTGTGCACCAGGAGGTGCTGCTAGGGAGCTGGGAGCCTGGTGCCCTGTCTGCAAGAGGCCACTGCTCACTGGCAGCAGCCGTCTCTGGGCTGGTGTCGGCAGGTCTCTCCAACCGCTCAGGAGCCCACCAGCAGTCCGCGATACAAGGGAGGGGCAAGTTATCTGCTCCACCTACCCTTGTCGCTGGTCTCCAAGCCTCTCGGGGACCTTTCTCCTTCCAGTTTTCCTCCACCACGTCTTCCTGTGGAGTCTCCTGTAGTTTCAGGCACCCTTCCTTCTGACCCTCACCTGATCTATGTTTTTCTGCTAGTTTATTTTTTTCACTTTCTTCTAAAATCTTTCTTTTTTGCAGAGACACTCTGACTGGCGGCTTTTCTCGCCTGCCATCTTGGCTCCTCTCAAATTTCTATTTTTTAAGCCACCCATTTTGTAGTACTTTGTTATGACAGCCCTAGCAAACTAATGTGATGGTTTTACAAGATAAAGTGTCTATTTGTATAGAGTATAACAGAAAAGGTTATAGGATCTGTTCAAACAAAAGATGAACATTATTTGTGTTAGTAAATCTCTAGAGTAAATGCAAAATAGTAGATATCCCAGTAGACCTAATGCTGGGAAAACACTTAATTTTCACGGTGCACAGGTCTCAGCTGTGCCACCTGTGATAATGGAGAACAAGAAACAACAAAGTTATACAGAACAATCTATGGAGAATTAAAGGGTTAGAAAAAGATAAAAGTTAGGGAATTTGGATTATAGAAAATCCTCATTAATTTGGATTCCAGGAATTTGGAACTTTCGATAATTTAGTGACTTTTACTCTACACAAATTTTATTAGAGGAAGAATAAATTTAAATGATTTTATAGACTATTTTCAAGCATCTTTCAATATCTTAAAGCATCACTTTACTCTTATGAAAAACTGATTTGCTGAATTCCATCTGGCACTAAGCTAATGGTGGCTGCCTAAATCCTAATCTCTCAATACATTCTTCCCCAACGCTTGTATATTACACCATGAGCACAAGTAAACCATTCATGAAATTACTCTTTTAGCATTATGAGGAGAGCAAGGATACCACAGACTTCAAATTATCTGTAAGTAGAGAAAGAAACAGTAAATTTCAAACAGAGTTCCTATTGCTGCTGCAAGCACAGAGTGTAGGGAAGGGAAATCTTAGAATCTCTTTGGAAAAGAGGAGAGGGGAACAGGAAACTAGATGAAACACAGTGAAAATCTCCCTCAGAAAGAGAAATGCTAAATTAAGGTGTTAAAAGTCTAAACAGAAGTCAGGTCTGGAAATTAGTAATTCACAGCACTGAGTACAGGAAAGGAATCTGAACGTGAGCTGGATAGAGGGTGCAGCATTGGAAAATCATTGCTTTTGGAGGAGGGAGATAAATAGAGCAGTGAATATGATGCCCCTCAGATACCTGGCATTGAGGGGAAATAAGGAAGTAATGGTGGAAAAATCAACTGCAGAAATGAGTTGGAATTAGAAGACATGTAAGTTACTCCTCTCACCTAACAACTTAATATCATTCATGAAATGAACTGAATTTCACTGTAGTAACAGAAGAGAATGCTATTGAACTAGAATTTCTGTACATGAAGTGCTTAGAAATAGGAAAAATCACAAATAAAGAATAAATTACAAGGTATCCAAGGGAGAATGTATTGAAATGAAAATTTAACGTTATGGAAGAAAGACAAAAAGAAGGAAACTGAGGTAAAGAAAGACATTAAAAGGGGCAGAGAGAAAGTAGTTGAAATGGAAGACAAAGAATATTCAACATGCGTGTAATTAGAATCCCTAAAGAAGAAAAAACATTTGAACCAAACAGATGTTTAAAGCTATAATCCAAGAAAAGCTTCCAAAAATAAGAGAAAATCTAAATGAACATACCAAAAGGGCTTGGGAAAATTGTATTCCCTGGGAAAATTGAGTCAGACCAATCAATCCTAAGATATATTATAGCAAAGTTATTAGAATTTAAAGATAAAAAAACTTCAGGACCTCCAGGGAGAAGAGAAAGTTACTTAATGCCTGGGAAAATTGCTCTGACATCAGATTTCTCAAAAGTAAAAACAAGGCAGCATTTTTAACTCAAGGATAGAAAGTACGATCCAAGGATTTTATATGTAGTTCTTCAAGTATCCAGACTATAGAAAAATAGTTTGAGACATGCAAAAAACTCAGGGAATACTGTGCCCATGAGACCTTCCTGAGGCATCTGCTAGAGCAGTGGTTCTCAAAGTGTGGATCTGAGACCAGCAACATCAGTACCACCTGGGAACTTGTTAGAAATGCATATTCTTACGTCCAGCCCACACCCACTGAGTCAGAAACTTTGGTGTGGAGTACGTTAGTTTGTGTTTTAGCAAGACACAGGTCATTCTGATGCACACCCTGGATGAACTTCTCCCAGCCAAGGGATAAATAAGCAAACTTTGGCCAAGAACTAATAGTAAATATTGATATTCATTGTAGATATAAGTCTAAGAAATGGGTAAAGACATAATTGGAAGAACAATATGTAAAGCACCAAAGTAGAAAGAATACAACTAATACAACTAATAGAATACAACCAAAAATGAGAGAATAAGGAACAAAGATAGGAGAAATAAAATACGATTATTAATTGTTGAATAAGTAATAAGTGGAAGTCAGAGAATACCATTTAAAACTCTTTGTCAAACAAGAGAGTAAAAAATTAAGTAAGGTGAAATATCATCTCACCCCAGGTAAAATGGCTTTTGTGACAAAGACAAGCAATAGCAGATGCTGGTGGGATGTGCAGAAAGGGGACCCTTCTTATACCATTGATGGGAATGTAAATTAGTACAGCCCCTATGGGGAACAGTATGGAGATTCCTTAAAAAACTAAAACTAGATCTACCATATGATCTAGCAGTCCCACTTCTGTGTTTATATCCAAAAGAAAGGAAGTCAGTATATTGAAAAGATACCTGCACTCCCATGTTTATTGCAGCAGTTTTCACAATAGCCAAGATATGGAATCAACCTAAGTGTCCATCAATGCATGAATGGATAAAGAAAATGTGATACACATACACAATGGAATATTATTGAGTGAAAAAGAGTAAAAAGAGTGAAATCTTGTCGTTTGCAGCAGTATGGATGGAACTGGAGGACATTATGTTAAGTGAAATAAGCCAAGCCCAGAAAGATAATCACATGTTTTCACTAATATGTGAGAGGTAAAAAAAATGATCTCATGGAGAGTAGAATGATGATTACCAGAGGATAGGAGAGGTAGTGGGAAGGGGGAGATGGAAAGGGGTTGATTATTGGGCACAAGATTACAGTTGGATAGAAGGAATAAGATCTGGTGTTTGGTAGCATAATAGGGCAACTATAGTTAACAATAATTTATTGTGTATTTCAAAATAACTAGAAGAGTGGAATTGGAATGTTCCTAACAAAGAAATAAATGCCTGAGGTGATGGGATACCCCAATTACCCTTATTTGATCATTAGACATTGTATGCTTGTATCAAAATTTCACATGTACTCCATAAATATGTATAACTATTATATGGCCATATAAATTAAAAATTAAAAATAGCAAAAAAAAAAAAAAAGAAAGAAAAAAGAAGATTAAGAGCATCATGGAACATGTAATGGAAAAGAAACCAGTAGAACAACTCAATTAAATGCAATACGTGATCCTGGATTGAAAAAAGTTGCCAACAGGACTTATTAGTACAACTGATGAAAGTGGAATGTGGAATATAGGTTAAATAAATTATTACATCAATGTCAACCTGAATTCTGTAAGAGTAATACGAATATTCAAGAGAATACGCTTGGTGTTAGGAAATATATGCTGATTATTGGGTAAAGTGGTGAAGGGCAAATTTTGATACTAAATTTTAGATACGGGAACAGCTTTATAATTAAAGTATTTAAAAACATGATTACTGTTTTTTTTTTTTTTTTTTGAGACAGAGTCTCGCTCCGTTGCCCTGGCTAGAGTGAGTGCCATGGCATTAGCCTAGCTCACAGCAACCTCAAACTCCTGGGCTCAAGCAATCCTACTGCCTCAGCCTCCCAAGTAGCTGGGACTACAGGCATGCGCCACCATGCCCGGCTAATTTTTTCTATATATATATTTTTAGTTGTCCGATTAATTTCTTTGTATTTTTAGTAGGGACAGGGTCTCGCTCTTGCTCAGGCTGGTCTCGAACTCCTGAGCTCAAACAATCCGCCCGCCTCGGCCTCCCAGAGTGCTAGGATTACAGGCGTGAGCCACCGCGCCCGGCCATGATTACTATTTATACAGTCTAATTCGAAGCTAACCAGAGATGAAAATATATTTGATTATTTCTTCACATTTCTCATCCTGTAATTCAGTGATCACTTACTGTAAACCTCATGTGGATTTGGAAAAAGCAGAAAGAATTTTGCATTAAGTATTTAAGGTTTTCACTTTGCACTGCTTAATCCAAGCAGAATACCCAGCAAATAAATTTAGTTGTTTCTTTTTAAATATACTAAAATTCACATTACTAATGTGAACTCACTTACTTAGGGTGGAAATAGTAAAGATAAGTATGATTGGTATTTCCTAATATTTTAAAATTCATTTATAGCAGCTTTGTTTCAATTTTTAAAATAATAGTGAAGTACATTGTTTTTCTTTTTTAAAGACATGGATGTAATGAGACCCTTGATAAATGAGCAGAATTTTGATGGGACATCAGATGAAGAGCATGAGCAAGAGCTTCTACCTGTGCAGAAACATTACCAACTTGATGATCAAGAGGGTATTTCGTATGTGTTAAGTCTCCTTTTCATTCAGTATTTTTTGTAATCTTTTTCTACGGGCAAGGCATTTTACTAGATACCGCAGAAGGCACAAAGATGAAGATGTAGTTTCCATCTTCAAGGAATTTATAGTTTATTTGGGAAGGAAGAAATGCATTTAAATCCCAGAGCAGTGTATAGGAATTAATGCTATGATGATACATATCAAATGCTATGGATCTAGAAAGGATGGAGATCTGATTGTCAGGAAGTGAAGTGGCTTCTGAAATGATTAGAAGTTAAATAGTGGGAAGTAGTAAATTATGCTGAGTGCATGGTATGAAACACAGTCATGGAGGTAGGAAAGCATTGGAATGCTTTTTTAAACCTTTTTTGACATTTTGTCATTAATTGATTTGAATAAGTTCTTATTCTAATAATAATATAATAATTAAGCAACGTAACATGAAACTTAATTAGAAGAGTACAAACTGAAAAAGATTTTAGATATTTCCGTTTCATAAGTTTAATTTTTTTGTTCTTTTTTTCTGGTTTTAATTTATTTCTTCTTGATCAAGAGATCTTTTTTAAATGCTTCCTAGAAACTATTCTTATCAGATCCATTAGGGAATTCATGATGTCTAAAAATTAATTCACTGTTTATCTTACCTGGTGATATTATACATACAATTTTAAAACTTGTATTTGTTTTCTTTTAATTAACTCCACCTTAGGTTGATAGTCATAAATCAACTATGTTTAGTATCATGATTACATAGGCAGTGTCAAAAAATTGCTATCTTACTAGCCTAATCTTCAGCATTGTTCTGAAAATCATAGCCACAAAGTCTCTTATGAGAAAATTACCTTTTCTTTAATTATTACTTTACTATTTGCAAATACACTTTCACTTAAATATGTCATTTAATCTCCACAGTAACTCTTGGTATTTCACTGTTAAGTAACAAGGATAAGACTTGAACCAAGTATGACTTCTTGGCCCAGTCTTGGCATGGAAATATTAATTTGTTTCCTTGCTTAGATTAATTGTCAGTTCCCTTCTAATACCAAAACCATGAGCATGTGATTTTAATAGCGTTTTTTCTAAAATGTTTAAATCTTACAACTTTTACTTTTCAGATTTGTGCAAACTCTTATGCATCTCCTTAAAGGAAATATTGGAACTGGCCTTTTAGGACTTCCGTTGGCAATAAAAAATGCAGGCATAGTGGTAAGGTTTATCTTTGTAATCTCCAGTTAAGATATAGTTACCAGTCTAATATACAGCAAAAACTACCACATGCTAACATCCAGCCTAGTCAAATATAACCTGGTCAGGTGACATTTATATGGTCATTTAACTGTTACAGCAATAAAATTATGTGAACTATGGTAATGGTGTCTGACAAAAAATGAGAATTAGTTTTTCATTTTTACTTATTTGCAATATTTAACAAAACTCCAAACCTGAAACAGTGTTTGATTTTTCCAGATATGGTTATATCTTATTATTCTTTTAGATTTTAAGGGATTTACATACCAACAAATATATTTATAGAACAGATTATTCGTAATGTGAAACTGTATGGTTTTTTAGACTCAATAAAATATACAGATTTAAAGAATAATAGTTAAGAAAAGGAATAATAGGCCGGGCGTGGTGGCTCACGCCTGTAATCCTAGCACTCTGGGAGGCCGAGGCAGGTGGATTGCTCAAGGTCAGGAGTTCGAGACCAGCCTGAGCAAGAGCGAGACCCCCGTCTCTACTAAAAAATAGAAAGAAATGATCTGGACAACTAAAAATGTATATATAGAAAAAATTAGCCGGGCATGGTGGCACATGCCTGTAGTCCCAGCTATTCGGGAGGCTAAGGCAGTAGGATCGCCTGAGCCCAGGAGTTTGAGGTTGCTGTGAGCTAGGCTGATGCCACGGCACTCACTCTAGCCCGGGCAACAGAGTGAAACTCTGTCTCAAAAAAAAAAAAAAAAAAAGGAATAATAATGTCTTTTAAAAATAAATATTTAAAGCATTATTAGGGACAATTATTGTAATTATTAAAATAACAGAAACTTGATAGAGGAGAATTCATTTATGAAGTAATGAAATTATATTTAAATTTTTTTGATGGGCCAGTTTCTTAAAAATAGTTTTAACTGCCATCTTCCTCTTTATTTGACTGTTTCGTCTACCCTAATTTATAGTAATTAAAAAATTTCTGATTATAAAAATAAACTTTGGCAATATTTTGGTTATATTTCAATAATACAGGTATCACTTTAATTTTAGTAAATAAATACTTAAAATCTTTTATGTACCACTTTTTGAAATAATTATTTTCTAATCACAGTTTCTGACACATAGTAAGTACTCAATAAGCAGTCTGTAGAAGAAATCGATGGCTCACAATCCCAGTGTGATATTGTGCTTTTTAGTCATTTAGATAATGATGCATAGTTACATATAATGGTAGGACACCGATAGTTGTAGACTTGCCATCTGATATTAAATATGACGTTGTATTCTATTCTACTTTGTTGCATATCTATACTTTGTATTATAAGTTTGGGTAGCCAAGTTGATAAGGTGGAATCATACCTACTTGGCTTAAATATGATTTATTTATTTATTTATTTATTTATTTTTATTTTATTTTATTTTTTATTCCAGGGTATTGTGAGGGTACAAACACTACAGTTACACTTTATGTCTTTGCCTCACCCAAGTGCGGGTTAAAGGCATGCCCTTCCCCCGGCTTAAATATGATTTAAAATTCATTCTGTATCAAGTTTATTAGTTTTCCCTATTCAAATGATTATTTAATCATTTTGCCCAACAAATATTGATTCACTGCAAGAGTAATCTGTTGACTCATTGCTTATAAAGTTACTTAATTTTTGTTAAATATTTAAACCTTATAAATTTTCTTCCCCACAGCTTGGACCAATCAGCCTTGTGTTTATAGGAATTATTTCTGTTCACTGTATGCACATATTGGTACGTTGCAGTCACTTTCTATGTCAGAGGTAAATGTGGATTTGTTAAGCCTATTTAATTTATTTTAAAACTATAGATTTATTTAGAGCATCAGATAGTCTTATATTTCTACTGTGCTTTATATTCCCTTTATTATATAGACAAGTCTAAGATAATGAATATGAAAATAGGTAGCATTTCATATGATTTAAATCTGGTTAGAATCTATTTATTTTCAAGAGGTAGCCTTATTAGTGAAATAGAAGGTTTCTCTTATTTAGTATAAATGGAAAAAATCAGGAAGGATGTATAGAGGCAGTGATACAACTTGTAGTTATGGCATAATGGTCTTCAATTTATCAGTAATTCAATTTGGGGTATAACGTCTTTGGTGCTCTTTACTGGTATATGGGTTAGTAGCAGATAGTCATTACAATACTCTTTTTCTTTATTTTTGTATCATGAAATACTTCTATTGGATAATACACCAACTTTTTTTAAAAAAATAATATTGCCTATTCTATTAGACCAATATCTAGTCTTGACCCTTTTTATTTTTGTTATTTGCTCTTAAAACTTTGGGTAAATCACTTATGATCTTTAAGTGACAATGCATACTTTACAAAAGAGAAAGGGAATGCAGAAGTAATACCTACCTCATGGGGCTGTCTTGAAGATTAAATGAGATAGTTTATGTGGAAATGTATTGTAGAGCCCTGTATAGATGTATTTTTAAAAAAGGCAAAATGGAATAATTTAGACATGAACAATGTATTAACAGTTGGTGATGTTTTTGGGTATTTGAAATATTTAAATCTATGATGCACAAATATTAGGTATATTTTTGAATTCTATAGTTATATAAACTTTAGCAATAGATAAAAATTAATATTCTGGTAAAAAGGACAGTTATTAAAATTTAATGAGGCATGCTTTAGAAGCATGCAGGTCTTGAAATTTTGAAAGCTTATCTGTCATTGCGTAGCCCTATATTTGTTAATTCCCATTCACTTGTTCTTTTCAAGGGATGGCTTTATGAACCAACTTAAAATTTTTCTTTTTCCTTTGTATGAATATCATTAAATTATAGGTATAAAAAGTCAAACTTAGGTTATAGTGACACTGTGAGTTTTGCTCTGGAAGTAAGTCCTTGGAGTTGTCTTCAGAAGCAAGCAGCATGGGGACGGTAAGTACTTGCTGTGTTACTAATATCTGATTGTCAAAATTATGTTAATTTTTAAGATTTTAATCTGACAAGATATGTAAATAAAAATATGATAAAGTTGTGGAATAAACATAAAAAACTTTAGAGTTAGGCAGGCTTAGGTTCAAATCTCAACTCTGCCATTTTTCAGTTTTATGAACTTGGTCAAATTATTTATGATTTTGGCTTGGTTTTTTCACTGTGAAGTGAGTTTATAATAATATCCATTTCATAGGATTACTATGGTAGATTAAATAAAATTATATTTATAGAGCACCTGGACAACCAATGACATAATAATGTTCAGTAATTTTTTAAATAAAGGAAAAAAACAAGACAAATGTTGCAGTCTCATTATTTCAAACAAATTGGTGGAGTTTAGCCACGTGCTCATAAGACATCTGAGATACGGATATATTTTAGCATAACTTTATTGTATTGTTATTTAAATATAACTTTATTATTAGTGGCATTGGCTAGTCAAAGTCAGACACAAGACTAGAAAAATGAAGTGTGAGTAAACCAAGTGCTAACTGTGGTACAAATGATATGTGAGGTGGGAATTGAAAGAAGTGAAAGAACAGTGTTGGTAGATGGGTTTACAATTAAATACAGCCTTGCAGGGGATTTTTAGGAGGTTGTATTTGTTTATGAGCTGCTCAGAGCTCCTGATATGCTGAGTGGGAAAAGGAAGGAAACAGAACCTAATGCCCTTGGGACTTGCCCCCGGAACCCAGAACTGCATCTTCTTCTTTCTTCTGGCCCACACTAGAGGCATCTTTGTCTACTTGTTCTATGAAGAAGAATGGCTTTCAGATAAAAGTGGCTGGAATGATTGCTGGGGGGACACTAAAATCAAAGGTGGATGAAGACATATTAAGGGAATACTTAAATGCAATTCATCAAGGACAAGAGACTTGAGTTCATTTCAGGGTACCAAGATAATTTACAAATGAGATCCCTAAAGAACCATGGAGAATGGTACAGTTATGGCAAGAATGAAGATAGGCATACTGATCCCAACTTCAAATAGGAGAAGGGGCGACTATAGATTTTGTAGACCACAGTGTTGACACATGGTCAGACAAGAGATTATAAGGGATTAGTATGTGCATGCTATAGTAGTCACTCATTGTTCTCATACCAAAATGAAGAAGTCTGGGCTGTATATTAATATCATGTAGGCAGATTTATAACTGATTACTGCCATACCCAAATAATGCTAATTTGACTAATGTCTCTGGTGATATCTCTTCCCTACTCCTGTATACTATTTTATGTAGCTGGAATTTTCTAGAGTACAGTCATCCATTGATATACATGGGGAATTTGACCCCCCTGTGGATACCAAAATCCAAGGTTGCTCAAGTCCCGTATATGAAATGGTATACTGTTGATATATTACCTATGTATGTCATCCTGTAGACTTTAAATCTTCTCTAGGTTACTTATAATACCTAATACAATGCCTACATATCACTTTATTTCCATGGATTCAATGTAGTACTTAGTGTGTGGCAAATTCAAGTTTTGCTTTTGAAACTTGGTGGAATTTTTTTTCTGAATGTTTTCTATGTGCATTTGGTTGAATCCATGGATGCAGAACCCACAAAGGCTGACTGTATCTCACTAAAAAAGATAAGAACATAGAAAAGCCACTGGAGAGGTCTCTCCTGGTATGATTTAGGGCCATGCTCCAAATCTTCTCCCATTCCACATTCTTGTTAGTGATTTGGATACTAGAAAGCATGCTCATCATATTTGTAGATGACATGAATCTGGGAGGGTTGGGAAATATACTGGGTTGATCTGAAAAGATCTTGAAAAGTAGGAGAGTTGGTCTTAATCTGAAAGATGAAATGTTTTTATGAAATGATTTTATAAGCCAATATCCTTAAACTGTTGAATTTCAGAAATAGAAGATGATGAAAAAATCTTGGCCTTTTAACTTGATGGAGAATCCTTTTGTTCTATAATAATTCTAGTGACATATTAATGATAAATGTGTGATCTTTGTAGAAAATAAATATTTTAAATGTTTCTTATTTAAGGAAGCAAAAGAATATGTGGTGTTATACAATATTTTAAAACAGTTAAAAAGAGACATAAAATGTATTAATATTTCAGCAACTCTGATTGGTACTCATTTTTGGATATATCTTTTTCCAGGACTGTGGTTGACTTTTTTCTTGTGATAACACAGCTGGGATTCTGTAGTGTTTATATTGTCTTCTTAGCTGAAAATGTGAAACAAGTGAGTATTTTTCTCCAGTTAGTGAAATAATTTTCTTCTAATGCCCTGCCTATGGCATCATATTTCTTCTGTGGAATCCATGGTCGAATATGAAAATGTGTTCCTTTCATAAATGATATTTCTTGGTAGATTTTGCTTTAGTCTTTTTTTTTTTTGCGATTTGGATTTCTGCTGTTACTGTTGATTTTATTGTTTTTGCCATAATATCAATAATGCTTGTTATTTCAGATCAGAATATGACATAATTTACTCATTCTTAGCTACTTGAAACTTAGATCTCGAAAGCATATATATATAGATGCTTTGGAAGCATATTCTATACATTGATTTTCTAAAAAAAATATGTAAGACTTCAGCCAGCAGCCTAAAAAAAAAAAGTAAATAAATAAGCATTCATTAGAAAAAATCCAATTATTGGCATTGTCTAAAAATATAGTGTTTGCAAAAATGAACAGCTTTCTGTATTCTCTCCGTGTTGTGAAGATTTGCTTTAAGAGGAAGTGGTTTGCAGTCTTGGTAGAGACTTGACAGTTCATTTGGACAAACACTGAAATAAAAACTCCTTCTATCAAAACAATGGCAAAGCATATTTCTTTATAAGTGGTGTTATTATTCCTGTATTACCCATTGGTCTTTTTAAATCATTATTTTAATTAAAAATATTTATTAATTATCCACATGTACATGGTGCAATAAGCATTTTACATAGTATTATATAGAATTGTCTTGTAGGTATTTTAATGCAAAATGATGATGTGAATATTTTTTCTAAAGAACCTATATGTATGTATAAGTATGTATTTGACTCTCTTTTCTAAGTATAAAGTATACTTTATTTTATATTTAGACCAAGAATTGGCAAACTTTTTCTCTAAAGGGCCAGATAATAAGTATTTTCCACTTTCCTGGCCAAACGGTCCCTGTTGTAACTACTCAACTCAGCCATAGATAGCAATATGTAAACATATAGATATGGCTGTATTTTCGTAAAGTTTTGTTTGCGAAAATAGGTGGTAGGCCAGATTTGGTCTGCAGGCCATAATTTGCTAACCCCTGATTTAGACTATCCCTGTACATTATATTTGAGCCACTAGCTTAAATTTTTAATATTGGAAGAAGTCATCAAGTCAAACTCTCTTTTAGAAAACAGTTAGTTGTCTTAAAAGGTCACAGCTACTTAATAATCAGAGCCTGGATTTCCAGATCAGTGTTCTTCCCAGTGTACAATGTCCTGGCATCTAGAAAAGTTTTGTTTGTATCTGGAAAATTCCAAACCTAGCTTAAATGTCACCTATTCTGTGAAATCTTCCTCAACTGTCCCTTCTGTGCCTTCCCTTTCTTCATCTTTTGCCAGAATTTATTGATTTTTCTCCTGGGTTTTGTCTAACACTTTAAAAATAACCTTGATTATACTGTATTAAAGTTGATTACAAGTTAATTTTCAGCACTAGACTGCAAACCCTCTGAAGGAAGGGACCACAATATTTGTTGTGTTCACCACTGTAAACTGTCATGTAAGAGTTCCTCTTATTGGTACCCAGTCTGGTTATTGGACTGGAAGGGAAATGAACTCACTAAACTGGGAGGGATATTTGTTTTTCATCTCTGTATTTCTTAGACCCTGATTTATTGAGCAAGTGTTCAATAAGATTTTGTGGACTCAAGGGGTTTAACCTTTTTGTTTGATGTTTCCTAATGATGGTCTCTCTGCCACTTTCCTTACTCCTATCCTTTCTCCCATGCATTTCTCCCATTTCCTTTGTCAACTCTTCTCTTTCAGCTCCTCGTGGTTGTTTTAGCTTGGTTTATCACTTGCATAGCTATTCTTTGTGTCTATAGAAGGAATGGTGTCAACAGATTAGTGTTGTGACGGCTGACAGTTTTAGTCAGGAGATGCTCTTAGATGCTGTCTACATGTGAGAGTCCCAATAAATCATGTAGTTTTTTTGTTCCAGTCTCATATTACTTCTTTCTTTTTTTTTTCTTTTCTTTTCTTTTTTTTTTTTTTTGAGACAGAGTCTTGCTCTGTTGCCTGGGCTAGAGTGCCGTGGCATCAACCTAGCTCACAGCAACCTCCAACTCCTGGGCTTAAGCCATCCTCCTGTCTCAGCCTCCTGAGTAGCTGGAACTACAGGCATGCACCACCATGCCTGGCTAATTTTTCTATGTATTTTTAGTTGTCCAGCTAATTTGTTTCTATTTTTAGTAGAGACGGGGTCTAGCTCTTGCTCAGGCTGGTCTCGAACTCCTGAGCTCAAACGATCTGCCTGCCTCGGCCTCCCAGAGTGCTAGGATTATAGGCGTGAGCCACCACGCCCGGCCCTCATATTATTTCTTTTTCCAAATATCTTCTAAACTATTTCTTTTCTCCTTTCTTTTCATAGATACTTGCAAACAATTAAGTTCATATACAAACTTTTCTGGAAGAAAAATTAATAATCTAAACCATTGCTGTTCATTTAGATATAGGTGTTCCTCAAACATATTGTAACTGTAGAATCAACTGAAAGACTTTAGTGAGAGCAAGTAGAGATGAGAGCTGTGGAGGAGGTAGAAAAGAGTAATAGCACCTAGAGTTAATTAGAATCCTGTTTATACTCTTTTTGTTTATTAAAATAAAGCATCAGTCATTTTATTGGCATTACTTATTATAGATGATGTGCTTTTGATTTTACAAGTATTTAATTCCACAAATTGCATATTCATAGGACTCCTAACTCCATTAAGACCCTATTTATTGTTAAGAACTGGCAAGACATACCATCTTACCAGTCATTTATATAGAATATGATGGAAATGATGCCTTTCTAGGAGTATTGTGTAACACTGTATCTTTTCTAATATCTCCTAAGAGAGTTACCAAAAAGCTCTGTTTAAATTGAAAAATAATGCTAACAATGTCTTATAATTTTTTATTTATAAGGTATGGCATATATCATTTACTCTTTACAGCTACTCTGTAAAGTAAGTACTGTGCTCATTTTATGAATGAGGAAGCAGTCTCAGTAAACATGAGTAAGGTGCCCTGAGTCATGCAGAATTACATTGAAACCTAGGTCTCTGCCACAGCTGCCACCCAATAGGTTAATTGTTCATCACTGGATAGGACATAGTCTGATTTTAGTTGTGATTGTGTGTATCTGTGTGGGTATGACATAAAGAGTAAAGAAAATAAAATAGTTGTCTATAAGCTTAGGATTGGTGACTTTCTCTTATGAAATATTATCAGTTGCTTCCAAAGTTGAATGGAAAAGTTAAGCTCATATCCTAAGAAGACCAGATAGAAAAAGTAATTCTCTGGGAGGTAAGGAGAATGCCTGCTGTAGATAGAAGGTGAAAGTCCTTTTCAGATATAAAGAGTAACAGAAAAAAGATACACAGTTAGGCTTGAGAAAATAGTTGAGGTGGTCACTGAAGCAGCATGAGGTCAGAGATTTTCACTCTCTCAGCAAAGGTGTTCTTTGACATTTGATAGCAGTATGCAATAGTAGACATACTGATTAAACCTTACCAATTACTGCTGCTATTATAGTTAAAAACTGTGGAATTGTTACCCCCTTAATTTACATGAAATTGAAGGTACGGTATTTGGTTAACCCAAAGAATTAAGGGTTTAGTTGCCACACAAATACGGAAACCTGCTTTGTAACTGCCACATGATTTCATTAAGCCAGTATGTATTATACAATCAGTAGGGAAAAGAATCCTAGTGCTTCTGATAATTCTAGTCCATTGTGGTTATAGTTGCTCCTCTCTGTTTTTACTCTAAGATACTCTAGAAAATTTCAGATAGATAAAATAGTGTATATGGGCATGGAGAGTGGGAAAGGAATACAGGATTATATTCAGAGGGAAAAATATAATGATACCAAATACCATCGACTTCAGAGTCAGAAGATAGGAGTTCAAATCTCTGCTTTCACAGTTTGAACTCACACATGGGGCAAGACCTCCCTATCCCTGGTCAAGCCTCAGTTTCCTTATTTATAAAAATGGGAGTAGTAACAAAATCTCCCCTTGTTTCTCATAAACTTACTGTGAGGCTCAGCTGACAAAAGGTTTATGAAAGCCTTTGTGAAATGTAAAACAGCATACAAATGTAGGGTATTATGACTTTAATTCTGCATTTAGCTTTACTAAAGAATATAAGCTGCCTTTGGAAGTTTAACCATTAAATTGCTGAATCATTGAAAAGTTAATAAATAGTGGGTTTTAATAAATTTGAGCTCAAAATGGAAACAACTGAATTTAGTAATTTTATTTTATAATATTTATTTCAGTGTTTTACATTTTGGTAAACTTGTGAGATCATAGGAAGTCCTATTAGATAGTCAATCTCTGTCTCTAGAGGGCACCAAAGGACTCAAATGTTTACCTGAATCTTGCTCTAGGTATGTATCTACATTTTTATTTTATTTTATTTTTTAATCCTGAGAATTTTTATGACCATCTTTCTGCCAAAAAATGCTAAAATATTATAAGAGATTTGTTTAGAATTAATTTTAAATTCCCAAGCACCTAGTAATAATTCAAACAGCCATTTTTAAAATTGGCTATATAACTGCTTTTCTCTTGCCAGGCATCCTTGTTAGATCTTAACTTTGATCATTACTTAATCTAATTTTTGGAGGTACTGCTTTGATAAGAAGTACTTGGCTCTAAATAATTTAGTTACTAGAAAATTAAGTCAACAATGAAATACATTCATGAAAAAGTAATGTAAATTACCAAATTTGCTTTTATTTCAAATTATAGAAAATAAAATATAAAGTTCTAATAGCCAGTTAGAAGATAATTGTGAGCTATGCATTTCTTAAATGGTACATGGTGTAACTTGAGAGTTTCTTAGTCCAGTATGAGTTTTAAATTGCCTTATAGCATAAAAATCTAATAGATACATTCTCTGCAGTCTGAGATAATGTGTATATTTGTAGTGACATTAAACATTGCTTATCATGGATTATAAATGTAAAATTAATTTAAAAGAAACACTTGAATTAATCATATCAGAATTTTATTTTAAACTTCTGTTGGCCTCTTACTACTTGCTGCATTTAGAGAGAGATATGTCTCAGTGGAGGCCAGGTGGCAGCTTGGTCAGGGCCCCCCTTTCTGGGTTGCAGTATTTTGGTCGGGTTGACATATAGCTGTTATATGCTGGAGTCCTAGGCCTGGATTTGAATCTTAGAACCATCACTTACTAGCTTGATGTTAGGCAGGGTTTTTTCCAACCTCTCTAAGCCTCAGTTTCCTCAGATATAAATTGAAATTGATACTATTATACTACCCACTTTAGAGAGTAAGTTTGAGGATTAAATGAGATGTTATATCTATAAACCATGTAGTTCCATACCTGATCCATAGAAAGTACTCAAGGTACTTAAGAATGTGTGTATCCACAGACTTTCATAATAGTGTGTTTGAAGGAGGGTACGCCATGTTTGGGGGCAAATAACTTGTCACTGGTATTCAAGTTGTGGTATGATCTGCCCTTATTGTAAGTTTTTAAAATTGTTTCTAGAGTTGTTTGTAATTTTGTGTCTATTTTAATAAGTTAGATTATGTGATTAACTGCATCAGAAATGGATTTTAATATATGGAGCCTGTAAATCATTGTATTTCTTTTGAAATCTGAAAAGTGGGTTATAGAAGTGACTGAATAAGTTTTCACATAAAGTTTATTTATCTTGTAGAAGATTTTTGCTCCAGCAAAAATTTATCTACTGTTGAGCATATGGCCATGAATGAATGTAGTAGGTTCTTAATGAATATCTATTGACAATGATGATTTGTAAATAATAGCTTTATAAAAGTTTTAAAGTTAGCTTATGATTATTAAATTTTACTTTGATTACTCTGCATTTCTGAGAGGCACTTAGAGCTTGTTTCCTATCTGAAGAAAATAAGCTGGAGTAGAATACCCAATGGCCATTATAGACAAGTATAATCCCACGCTTGATCTCAAAAATGAGATCTTTGAGTCTTTGGAGAGATCATGAGTATGATATTCACAGAGCTTCAAAATAAATTAGTAAATCCAGCCTCATAATTTTTAATGAGCTTTATTTTCACAGTATGATAGAAGTTATCATGCAAAGAAGATTATCCTACTTTGATTATCCTTATGTTTTATATATATGTTTCTAGGAAGGCAGACTATCTTGAAAAACTGCAAATATTTTATGTTTTGTAAAGTGCATGATAAGAATTATCGTAGAGTGTATAGATGATAATTTTCTTTCTGTGTCTCTTTTATGATTAAAAGTTGATGGAAGTTTTCTCCCCTTCCTTATTCTCCTGGTAATCCTGTCTAGGTTCATGAAGGATTCCTGGAGAGTAAAGTGTTTATTTCGAATAGTACCAATTCATCAAATCCATGTGAGAGAAGAAGTGTTGACCTAAGGATATATATGCTTTGCTTTCTTCCATTTATAATTCTTTTGGTCTTCATTCGTGAGCTAAAGAATCTATTTGTACTTTCATTCCTTGCCAACATCTCCATGGCTGTTAGTCTTGTGATAATTTACCAATATGTCGTTAGGGTAAGTATAACATGTTTTTAACTAAATGTCATGCATTTGTTATATAAGTAAAATTTTTGTTTGCTTTGGAGGTAAAAGTAATGCTATGTAAAGACCCCTACTTTATATGTGGCACACAGTAGACAATCAGTAAGTGTTAATTACCTTTTAAGGGATACTGTTGAATTAGAAAAGTATATGACATAAAGATTAAAACCACAGGCTCTGTGGTCAGATTTGTTTTTGAATCTTGGTAAATATGCTGCTGGGCTTTGTGACAGTGCTTCAGAAAATAGTAACACCTACCCAAGAGATTTAGGATTGTGCTTTTAGTACAGTGCAACAAACAACTCATTAAGTGTATTGTTTATTCCTTTAAAATTTGAACCAACCACAAGAGATAGGTGTATAGATGTAATTCTGTAATTTTCTCTCTGCCACTACACTAATCTGTAATCCCTTTATCTGAAGTATATGCAGTAACCTCAACTGATTTCATTGTCCATAGTCTAGTCTGGGGATTTTTAACTCAGTTTGCTTAAAAGAATCTGTTGATGGGATCCAGGGAGTCTGCAAGTCCCTCAAAATTGTTCGTAAGATTTAGTGTTTCTGTATGTATGTATGTATGTGTTTTTCTGCTGAGCAGCTGTATAGCTTTCATCTTTCAAAGAGGCGGTGACCTTGCTTCCAAGTAATTGTTGTAATAGCTCCATTAGCAATTCATTACAAACTTTTGTGATGGGTCTGTGTTTCATTTCCCCTCCTCTCTGAATTTCAAATCTGTAGTCTCTATCATAACACATGAGTGGAAGTGAACAGACAGGAAGCTCATATAAGACTTTCCATGACCTCTTAGATGAACATGTACGAGTTAGTGGAGCAGAAAATGAGGTTCCCTGGGTAGAGGAAACAGCATTAGCTAATGCATGGAGAAATGAAATAGCATCCTGCTCACCTTGAATAATAGTTTAATATTATCCGATGATCCAAACATTTTAATACCCTTTCCATTCTGAACCTAGCTTATGTTTTTGGTCATGTATCACAATTATGTCACACAAGTCTACCTATGCTTCAGATGTTCTAGACCTCTCTGTTCCCCAAATTATCAGTATACTTTCACACTTCAGTTGCTTTGTTCATCCTTTACTTGGCTTGAATTCTGCTCCTAATCAGGTAAGACAGAGAATGCAGGGTGGCGAGGAGAGCAGGGACCAGACTTTGTGGAAGTGGCCATTGTAGAGCCAGAGATCTTGTAAAAGATGTATAGTTTGTCCAAAAAGTGAGAGTTGGAGCAAAGCTGTGAGTCAGGACCAAATAATCAAAGCCAGAGTTGGGAGATACACACACACACACACACACACACACACACACACACACAATGAGGGTGATGACAACTCTCCGGTCAAAGAGCAAACACTGAAGCCAGAAGGAAACCTGTTCTCAGGAGCAGCAGAGCTATGAGGTAGAAAGCAAAAGTCAGGAGCCAGGTATCTTAGACAACTGAAAGAGCAATAAAATAGAATGAAGAGTAAATTTCTTTTGGACACCAGTAGCAGTGGTTGATAACTGACTATACGGCTCTCAGCTCAGACCTTGAGTATGCTTATATATTTCCTGTTGTGGCAGGAGCCATGCCTAGTGTGCACAGCCTGGGACTTGCAGGTGGAAACAGGTAATCAGGAGTAGTTTGCTCAGATGGAATGTGTGGGCATGAGGGAAACAATTGCTTTTGGCAGTGAAATCCTAACAGCTTGGCTACATTTAACAGGTTGCTTAAAATGTTTATTTAAAGAATTATTCACTTTTATAACTTACATTTGCTGTTGTGAAGCTCAAAAGTATATGATTTTTCTCTTTGTTTTAAAATTCTTTAGAATAAGTAAAGATGTAACCTGTGTTATTTTTTTTCTGCCTTTCTTCAGAACATGCCAGATCCCCACAACCTTCCAATAGTGGCTGGTTGGAAGAAATACCCACTCTTTTTTGGTACTGCTGTATTTGCTTTTGAAGGCATAGGAGTGGTAAGAATTTAGTCTTTATTATTAATTTTTAAAATATTAAATCAACACAAATATATAGTTAAGCTAAATTAAAAAAATGCATGTTTTTCTTTTTTTTTTCTTTTTTTTTTTCTTTTTTTTTTTTTGAGATAGAATCTCACTCTTTTGCCCGGGCTAGAGTGAGTGCCGTGGCGTCAGCCTAGCTCACAGCAACCTCAAACTCCTGGGTTCAAGCAATCCTTCTGCCTCAGCCTCCCGAGTAGCTGGGACTACAGGCATGCGCCACCATGCCCGACTAATTTTTTCTATATATTTTTACTTGGCTGATTAATTTCTTTCTAATTTTAGTAGAGGCAGGGTCTCGCTCTTGCTCAGGCTGGTCTCGAACTCCTGAGATCAAACAATCCGCCCGCCTTGGCCTCCCAGAGTGCTAGGATTACAGGTGTGAGCCACCACGCCCGGCTCTTTTTTTTTTCGATTCTGTTTATTCGTAGAACATGATTTCCAGTGTGGTATGATAGACTTGAATTATAGTTTAGTTCTTCCACTAACTGTGTCACTTAGACTCTCTAATTCTCTTTTTCTGTATCTTTAAAATGAGGATATTAGACTAGATAATTTTTAATATTTTATTGTGGAAAATTTTAAACATATACAAAATTTAGACAGTAGTATAATGAACTCCTAGGTAGTATGTCACTCAGCTTCAAAAATAATTCAATCATGGCCAATTTTGTTTTATCTATATCCCACATATTCAAGTACATCCCAAACATCATATTTTATAGACTAGATTATTTGAAGGGAATTGACATAGTTATACTAGCAGTATCCCAGTCTTGGGGCCACAGAACTGGGCCCCACAGCAGGAGGTGAGCAGCAGGGAGTGAGCGAAGCTTTGTCTGTATTTACAGCCACTCCCCATTGCTCATATCACTGCATAAGCTCCACCTCCTGTCAGATCAGCAGTGGCATTAGATACTCAGAGGAGCACAAACCCTACTGTAAGCTGTACGTGCGAGGGATCTAGGTTGAGTGCTTCTTGTGAGAATCTAATGCCTGATGGTCTGAGATGGAGCTGAGGTGGTGATGCTAGCACTGGGGAGGAGCTGCAAATACAGATTATCATTAGCAGAGAGGTTTGACTGCACAATAAATGCAATGTGCTTGAATCATCCTGAAACCATCCCTCCCACCCTGGTCTGTGGAAAAATTGTCTTCCATGAAACCAGTCCCTGGTGCCAAAAAGGTTGGGGATTGCTGAGTTATACAGTTATTGTTACATAAGAAGAGTCAAATATAAATTCTTCCTTTAGATTTATTCATATAGGTTTGTTTTGAGAAACAATGTTGTCATAAAGCTAATACCAAGAGACACAACCATCCCGAGGATTGTAAGATCTTAAATATTTCCATTCAAGATGCTCCCATTTCATTTAAAACCTAGAATTTATAGATTCGGTGAAAATAGAATATTGCTCTCTACTTTGTTCCATGGCTTATGTTTCATTGTCCGATGGTTTGGTATGGGAGCAGACGCACTTGTAAACATCTGTGTATATGAACTACAGACAAAATAGATCTAAAAGAACATTTTATGCCAATTTAATTGGGTTTCTGCTCTTTCTTATTTCTCTTTTAGAGAATTCTCATGAATTCTTACAAATTTTCACAACTCAATTTATCACTGTTGCAAACATAACTGCAGATTTTAATTTCTGTCTTTAACTGGTGAGCTCTAGTTAACTCTTGGACATTTCCAGTTAAGCGTTGTTTCTCTGACATCTCAGATTCAACAACTTCGAAGTCTGACACATACTTCCTTACCTAAAACAAGCTTTACTTTCTCATTTCTCTTTTTCTTTTAGTTTTACTTTCAGTTGCTTAAGCTTGAAACCTTGGAGTAATTCCTTTTACCCTGTCCTTGGTTCTCCACTATCAATCAGTAATTAAGGCATATTGATTCTCATTTTATATTTCTCAAATCTGTTTCATAAAGGAGATTATGTATAAAACACCTCTAGTGCTGTACGATACAGAGGAAGCCCAAGGAAATGTTAATTTCCTTCCCTTTCTCCTTTCAAGCTGCACGGGCACCATTCTTGATGACTGCATGGTATTTCAGGTCTGGATTATCTCCAGAGCATCCAAACTGTTCTCTGCTCTCTTTTCTACTATAAACGTTTAATGTTTCCATATGGAATTGACTTACATGAAAAGTGGGGAAAATATTAGAGTTATCATCTCATAGGGTTATTGTGAAGACTGCAAGATGCTGCATGCAAAGTTTTTAGACTAATACCTGGCATATTGTAAATGCTCAGTAAAATACTTGCTATTATTATTACTTAGCGTCTTTCACTGTATGGCCAAATTGTATGGCAAAAACCTCTGAAGATTTTCCTAAAAAACTTGATTTTTCAATCATCCTTTTTTATTTTCTTTAAAGGTTCTCTTTTTAACAAAATAAAAATTATTTGTTTTACTACAATTGACAAACAGTAGATATAAGTGGGTAGATACAGAAATAGTTATAGATATGTGTGTATACATGCATATATTTCCAGCTCTGTCTCCTGAGAGGGCCTGCAAGCAGTGATACTACAGTAGCAACAAGCACACCTACCGCTCAGATCTAGATTTCTAAATACCATTCTTCAACAAAAGAACCAAAGTTCTTTGGAAAAATGGCTGATTTTAGGGCTGAAGCAAGGAAATTCAAGATGAGTCTGGAGCATCTTGTGGTGCCAGAAAGTAAGGAAGTATTCGAAAAACAAAGAATGGAGGCATGTCGAAGGGACACAAGAGCCAACCTGATAGAATCCACAGCGGCCTAAGCTGGAACAATATGAGTCACAAAATAAATAACAGAATATTGGCTTATAACTCAATGTATAAAACAAATATACATGAGTTCATACTAATACAAATAATTGATTAAATAAATATATACATAGGGGAACATCCTAAATAATTTATGTAGATACTCCTCCCTCCAGGAGGTATAGCTAATCCCTCCCTGGTCTCTGGAGAATGGGCTGAATTTACAGTCTTACTTTCAATAAACAGAATATAATTAGAGGGAAGAAAAGGAGCTTTATGGCAGAGAGATCTGGCAAATACTACCTTAACCAAGTGATCGAAATTAACTTCACCAGTGATAAATCATGTTAATAACACATATGATGAAAGGGGCATTTCACCTCTATGGTATCCTTTTCTAAAACCTACAGTCCCAATCCAGTCACAAGGAAAACATCAGACAATAGAGGAACATTATGCAAAATACATAACCAGTACTCCTCAACTGTCAGGATAGTGAACAACATGCAAAGACTGAGAAACTGTCGCAGACCAGAGGAGACTAGAAGGCATGGTGACAACATGCAGTGTGGTATCCTGGATGAAACCCTGGAATAGAAAAAGGACATTAATGGAAAAACTAATGAAATCCATATGAAGTTTGGAGTTTAGTTAATGGTAATGTACCAGTGTTGGTTCTTAGTTGTAACAAGTGTACCATGGTAATATAAAATATAGTAGGGAAACTGGGTCAGGGGTATATGAGAGCTCTCTGTGTTATCTTTGCAACTTTTCTGTAAATCCAAAATTTTTCCAAAATAAAAAGGTTATTTAAGAAAAATACTGACAGGTTTGCCTTTTTATTTTAAGAATTAAAGAATATGTAGTGTAGGCTGGGCGTGGTGGCTCATGCCTGTAATGCTAGCACTCTGGGAGGCCGAGGCGGGAGGATTGCTTGAGCTCAGGAGTTCGAGACCAACCTGAGTAAGAGTGAGACCCTGTCTCTACTAAAAATAGAAAGAAATTAGCCAAACAACTAAAAATAGAAAAAATTAGCTGGGCATGGTGATGAATGCCTGTAGTCCCAGCTACCCGGGAGGCTGAGGCAGGAGGATTGCTTGAGCCCAGGAGTTTGAGGTTGCTGTGAGCTAGGCTGATGCCACGGCACTCTAGCCCAGGCAAGAGAGTGAGACTCTGTCTCAAGAAAACAAAAAAAATGTAGTGTAAAAAATATATAGTCACAGAAAGATGCATCAACAATTATATGTGTTGTTTTAAAGGAAAAAGGATTTGAATATAGACTATAAAAAGACCAATTTGTATGTGTAAAAGATGCTATCTTATTTTGCATTACTTGTATTCCCTTTTTAAAAAAGAATTGTATTCTTTTCTTAGGTCCTTCCACTGGAAAACCAAATGAAAGAATCAAAACGCTTCCCCCAAGCCCTGAATATTGGCATGGGAATTGTTACGAGTTTGTATGTAACATTAGCTACTTTAGGATATATGTGTTTCCGTGATGAAATCAAAGGGAGCATAACTTTAAATCTTCCCCAAGATATATGGTAGGTGGATATGAGTTTTTTAATCCTAGTTTATATATTTTATAGATATAATTTACCAATATTTGATAATAGAGGTATGGTTTTGGATTTATGGTTTAAATGTTTAAAATTTTTACTGTGATTTCTTTATTTGTGTAATATAGAATTTTTTCATAATCCCCAGAGCAGACCATATGTGAATTTAGGATCTTTGTGGGATTTTTTAAAAAAAGATTTAAAAATTGTAGGTTGTTCCAAATTTGAGTCAAATGTAAGAGTAAAACTTGGATTCTTTTTAATATGGACTGTCTTTAATTAAAAAAAATCTTAATACCTGTCCTTACTGCCAAAAAACCAAACACTCTGGGTTCCTGATAAAATAATATATCCCATCATTATGGTCCTCACTATTTTACTGGTCAGGTTTCTGTTGTATGTTCCCCAAGTCCTTTCACAACACAGTTAGGACATGTTATAAATAATAAAATAAAATGGCACATCTTAATGTTCTCTTTATATTAGAACCATATTCTGCTAAATGAAGCAATATATATGGTTTTTCCTTCTTTCAGAGGTTGGTCTTTGGAAATTTTTAAAAGACATTGGCAGTGATTACCATGCAGACTTCCTTATTTATAAAATGGAAGGTAACTCCTTAGTTTTGATAAATGCAAAGAATAAATGCTAATTGCTGATTGAATTAATGTTACACTACTCTGTTAGGTCCTTGGATAGTAGCCTGTGAAACCTTAAATGTCTCCCAGTACTAGGGAAAACCAACAGCAGCAGAAACCATATCTTCTGACTGGCTTCCTGATGAGAATTTGTCTACCACTTAATAATCATTTGAATCTTGGGCATTTATTGGGGTCATAAATGTCGTTAGGACAAATGTATGTAGGAAGCCATTTATGACAGAGTGAAAATACCTAGGATAGTTTCCAGATTGCACAAGGGGCACACATATGTTGTGTGTATATATATATATTTTTAATGATAATTTTACTTTAGCTAACATTTTATAAATGTATTTCAAGATGGAAACATGTTTCAGATGTTATAAATATGTTTCAAGATGGAGTCATGACTACAAACAAGATACATGTTTGGCATTTATTTCATTAAGCCATGTTATAGTTGGTTATATAATTCTGTTTCCTTCACATGGGTTTTTTTTTTCTTTTTTATAATATGAAACTAGAAGCTTAATGAATAGAAGCCTAAAAATTATGGTAGTACAGTTCATCTTTTCAAATACTGTATAATGTCTAGAAAATAGAAGTATTTTTCCCCACTTAGAATAATATTTCGATTAAATCTTAAAAATAATAATTTTATAAATAAATTTGACAAGCATTTTTAATGTCAAATATAAAATGTAGGTGGAAACATTCTCAGAATTTACAAAAGCAGTTGAGGAATATCTTACAGGAAAAGGGCCTAAAGTGGGAGTACGCATGCATTCAAGTTAAGAGATTTCCACCCTAGACAGTTAAGAACACGGTGAAGGAACAGGGGCAAGAATAAGAGGGAATGCTTTTGGTGTTCACAGCTCAGTCTTGGGGGAGACACTGTCCCCGCAGTAGCTCTAATTAACCTTCCTTTTTCCCACAGCCCCTCCCTGCTTCTCACTTTATTCCTAATTGCTGTGGCTCTCCAGCGAGAATGGAACTAGTTCCAACTTTTGATTTCAAAAAGGACTATTAGATCATAGTTTCTATTCAAGAAAGTCTGGCTGGACACCTGCTTTTCATTAGAGGAAAGCCTAGAATAAATATCCTAAGAAACAACAAAAATATGGAAAAAATAGGAAAGCAAGTCCAGATAAATATTTCCCTTTAGAGAACCTCTGTTGGTTAATTGCTTTTCACTGTGGAGATCGGCCTTCTGTGGCCTGTGGTCTGTTTCTTTGTGGTCTCTGTAGTTGTGGGACAGTTAAAATAGTAGTCATGACTGAGAGACACAGGAGGAGAGTTGCCTATAGTTTTACAGTTATAGTCATCTATAAAATGAGAAGTTTGGACTAGAATAATCATAGATTATGCCTAAGATTCCTTTCTTAATATATGAGAGTCTCTTCTTCCCTTCTTTCTTGTGCTTCACATGAGAGGCCTTAGTGTGCGGTGTACTCTATCAGCTGGGTATGTCCCAAGAACACCCTAGGGAAGTGATGGCTACTAGCTATGAAAAGCTATAAAGGGCTTTTGGTGCCAAATTGACTTAAAGTCTCAGAATTCTTAGGCTTATTTCTGTAAGAAAAGATTGAGTTAGAAAGAGGCCCTAGGATAAAGCAAGTATGGATTAGAGAAGCTCCAAGTTATTATTACCCTCACTCTTTCTGAGGCATCATCTTTAAAATCTAGTTATGAGTAATACTGTTCATGTATTACATTTAGCTTTTGAAGTAAAGAATATATTTTAAAGATGATAAGGAAGTAAACTCACCACTCTGAGCTAGAATGTTAGCACACTGAGGACAAGACCCTGCATCTTCTAGATTTATTGTGCCTCCCCATAATCTAGCACAATGCTTGACAATTAGGAGGCACTTAGTAAATATTTGTTAAATACTGTTCTAGGTTTAAAAGCATTTCTCTTGTCACCAAGGCACCATTACTAGTCATAGTCAAATGATGTTTTAGCAGTGTTTTTCCAAGTTTTCCACTAAAGTAACCCAAAGAACAGAGGAGAGAAAAAAGCTTTCCTTTGGGAGTCTTGGGGGCGGTACCCCAAATGGCCTGCCTCAAGCATAGCATCAGTTTATGCTCTATTAAAAAAAGTACACCTTTTGCATTCTAGTTTATAATATCTATGTTGCCTTTTATGTAAAAATAATTCCCACACCCAAAAAAACTTTCGAGTAAAATTTGTGGTTCAGAAAGATCCACCATGTTTAGCCTATAGCTTTGAGAACCCGTCGCACACTGCTGCACTGCAGAAGGGAATATGTACTCCAAATTAGAAGCAGAGAGTCAGTACAGTTGCAAGGAAAATAACCAAGAGGAAATAATAAACCTGTTGAATACTGAATTTCAAAAATATATGCAAATAAAATCATTATAATAACAGCACAGATCATAAAATGATACTCCTTTCCATCAAGATTGATTTGAAGAATTTTTCATATTACTTTATTTTAGATTCTGTTCTTTCACACAAATGGTTTCAGGTTTTGCCATTGTTACTAAGTATTACTTTAATTTATAGAATCTCCTTAGGAAAAGGTTGCTTGAGATTGATCTGAAGAAAAAATGGGAATGTGGACTCAGGCAGACTAGCAGCAGAGACTACGTAGAGTATTGTCTTTTTAACTTGTGCTTGGGAGTGAACGCCACATGATCATAAAATCTTCCAGGTGGTTGTGTTTAAATTACCTCTCTTTAACTCCTTTAATTTATCAGATTTTTAATTTACCAAATTCAAAACAGAAGATTAGGAAGGTTTTTAGCTTAATGTCATTGTTGCAAGGGAAAGTTGAAGGTCTGGAGACTCTAGGTCTGCCGTCCCCAAACCCCAGTACCAGTCCATGTACCAGTCCATGGCCTGTTAGGAACCGGGCTGCACAGCAGGGGGTGAGCAGCATGTGAACGAGCAACGCTTCATCTGTATTTACAGCCACTCCCCATCGCTTGCATCACCGCATAAGCTCCACGTCCTGTCAGATCCACGGAGGCATTAGAGTCTCATAGGAGTGCAAATGCTGCTGTGAACTGCGCACGTGCGGGATCTAGGTTGTGCACGCCTTATGAGAATCTAACGCATGATGATCTGAGGTGGAGCTGAGGTGGTGATGCTAGTGCTGGGGAGTGGCTGCAGGTACACATTATCATTAGCAGAGAGGTTTGACTGCACAGTAAAGGTAATGTGCTTGAATCATCCCCAAACCATTCCCTCATCCACGCACCCTCCCCACACCGTCCCTGGAAAAATTGTCTTCCGTGGAACCAGTCCCTTGTGCCAAAAAGTTGGGGACTGCTGCTCTAGAGTAATCATTGGTTGTCAACTGATGATATAACAAAGTTGTCCAGAGGACTTAACATAGTAAATAGTATTTATCTGTGTTCTGTCTTATTGAGTCCTCTTGGGTGATCATGTACACATCATAGGAACAAACATCCTTCTTTTTGTTATTAGTTTCATTTGTTCATTTTTGTGTTGTGGCTCTTTTTTTAACCAGTCAAAAGCACAAAGTCTTCACCTTTTTCCCCTTACAGTTACAGTGCCTGCTTATTTGGTTTCAATTAGTAGCTTTTTAACTTTTGAACTGTAACTCAAGGTAAGAAAGGGAAATGTGTTTTATAGAAAAACGCAGTGTATATGTATCCGTAAGTGTGTGAGTATCTGTATGTGCATACCACCTCCCACACACATATAAATAACGGAAATAAATGAAAGCTTAAATAAAAACCATCAGTTTTTCTACATGCAGTGTCCCCTGATATTTTTTATTCTACTCTATGTCATTAGAAAAAATGTCTCACAACCTGCTAAATTGATATCATAACTCACTAATGGATCATGCCTTAGAGTTTGAAAATAAAGGCCTGGAATAAATTCACGTTAGTCATTAAATCAGTACACATAGCACTTTTACTAAGAAATATCAAGGGTATTAGGTTTTGTACTAAAAACACTGAGCAGCAGCATGGTGACTTCTGTTGTCTCATGTGTGATTTTGTGTGAAACGTGCATTGGGTAGGAAAAAATCAATTAAAAAATAGGGACAGGGAAGGGGTAAGTAGGCAGGCATTTTATAATTTATTAAGATAGTTGTACAGGGACCTTATTTTTTTTAAAAAAGAACAAAACCCAAATTCGAGCCTATGTTTGTAGCACACAGCGGCTATAGAAACCTGAATATTCTGGGAAATAAAGTTGAGTAGTGGCAGGTAATCAAGCTGTGTCTTAATTGATCCTACTGGCTATCAAGGGGTTGAACTCTGAGGAGATTGTTACCTAAGATGGAAGTATTTAGGCATGAATGGATTTACCAAGAGGTATAACAAATAAATAAATGTAAAGAAACTTAAAAAAGAAGATTGATATATCTTGGACTGTTCACTCTGTTCTCTCCCTTGCAATTTCTTACTAATCTAATATTAAAGTTGCCGATCACTAGAGATCCAGCCCAAACTGCCTCTGCCTATCCTCATCGGAATGACTGTTATAATTCAACATGAAGGCCATCTACCAAGTCATTAATTTATCTATCAGATATTTATTGTTCATTTTTTATGTCCCAAGTACTCTTCCAAGCTCTAGAGATACAGCAGCAAACAGATAGAAATTTTTTTATTATAATGCTTACATTCTAGTGAACATTCTACAGAAGTTTTTGGTTCAAGGCATTTAACTTAGTTATGAATGCTAGATAACCATAATTGTCTTATTTTTTAGCTAAGAATGAGGCGAGGCTCTTGGTAAGGATTGGAGCTAGTCCTCAATTACGATGACTTCTGGACAGAGCTAAACCCTCAAGATTCTCAACCTGAGTATCAGGAAGGGTCCAAAAGGGAAAGTGAGTTTTCAGGTTATTTACAAGGGTATCTTCTGTATTCAACCTTGAGAGAAAGAGAATCAGTCAACAACTTATTTCTCAAGTTGGTTTTTAAAAAATTTTAAGATATTTATACCTAAAAATTTAGGTCAAGTATTGATTTGTTAGCAAATGTGGGGAAAATAATAAAAGCATGGCAAATATAGAAATCCTGTGTTTTTAAAACTAATGTTTTCACCTGAACTTTAATTTGTTTTTTGCCATAATCTGATTCCAAAGATTAACTGAAAAATAATTATGAAAAAATACATTTCTGTCCTTTACTAAGATATTAAATTTCTTTACTATTGATATCTATCAGTGTAATAGATTTTGTTTTCAGGCATGAATCATTTTATTCTTTAAAGTATTATTAATATTTATATTCAATGTAGTTTCTAAGAATTTTCCATACCCATTTTTGATCATTAATATTAATTTAATTAATATTTAATTCTTAGCCTATGTAACTTTAGTTTTATCTCAATAAAAAGTAATTTTACTTATATGCAAAATGTTGTAGATTTGTTTTTATATATTATTAACCATATTTTAAAAACATATAAATGAAAATATAATTAGAAAAAAGGAATGTTCTTCTTTTAAACTAATAATAAACTAATAAGAATATTTATTTAATTCTCCACTTTCATATATCAGAGTATATGAAACAGGCGTCTTTCAATTATTTCACATATTTTCAGTACTTTGACCATATGTTTAACTTTTAAGTCTCAAGCTGAGAAATAACATTCTTAGCAAATTTTAAAATTAAGATTTTATTGTTGTTAGCCTTAAGGAGTTCCTTCTTTCCTAATTGTGCTAATGTATTTTTGAATCTTTTTTTACTCTGCTTTTTTATTTCCTCTTACTTTATGATAAATATGTTATAGCAGAAGACTTAACTGAATTTCTTCTTGCTTGGCAAGTCAAGTGAACTGTTTATAATCCTTACTACTTTAAGTCTTAAGACATCAGAAATAAGCTTAAAGCCTAAATAATGTTGAGGTTTTTCTTTACTGAAAATAGACTACTTTATATCCGTTTTAAATGATTCATTTTTTCCTAAGAAAGAAAATGCCCTTCCGTGTGCTTAGGATTCTTAGGTGGGATGTGGAAGATTGTGGCTATTGATGACATTGCTACTGAAAGAGGACATGTGTTTATCACTGCCCCTAATACTGTGGTACATTTGATTTGCAGTCGCCTCTCTAGTTTGTTTCTTAAAAAATGCAAGAGCGATTGGGTTTTTCTTTTGATTGTTATAAAATATTGAAATGTTTTTTAAAAATGCAACACATTTTATTTTCTTCAACCCAAGAGAGTGGGTTCTCTGTAATGTTCCTTCCTCTGAGTCCTACAGTTCTACATTTTCTTTCCATGTCATTATCAACATTTAAAAAGTCTTCTTCTGCCAGACATAAGAAATTTACCGAAGTCTTTATTGAGACATGCATGCTAAGTTTTGACAGGAGGCTATGTACAATGTAGACATATAAAGATATTTATAAAACTGAAAATTGCTGAAAATTGGAAAAAACCAACAGCTACCTAACTCCACAACTCCATTTTAATATAGGTAGTATGTATAATTTAGAGAACTTTGCAAGTTGAAACCATTTAGACGCCCTCATTTTAGACTTAAGATGATGACATTTCTGCAACTAATGATATAACCTACCAACATTTTCAACCAAGGAGAACTATAATTTAGAATTTAATATGAGTTTCTCTTCTACATACAGATCAATGAGGGTTTGACTCAAGATTTTAAAGACATACAGTATGCTCAATTTTTTGAAAGAAAGTTGAGAAATCTTTAGCTCTATATGGGCTGAGTCTAACCTTCAGAGCGTTGGCTTATCCCAAAATGAAATCTTTCCAACAATATGCCTCAAACATTGGCGAGCCATGTTCAAGCCTTCCAGGCTTGTCAAAGTGAATTGTCCATATATCATCTAGAAATTTAGTTAGTGGAGATCAGTTGGCTTTTTTTTTTTACAGACAAGCATTTTTAGTTAGTAAGGTCCTGGCCCAAGTTTGTGTTCTGGATTTCTTATTTATCTTAGCATTAAAAATAAAAAGGAGGAACTTTAGATTCATATTCACAGTGACTAAATTTTGAATTTTTTTTCAACAGGTTATATCAATCAGTGAAAATTCTGTATTCCTTTGGCATTTTTGTGACATATTCAATTCAGTTCTATGTTCCAGCAGAGATCATTCTCCCTGTAGTTACATCCAAATTTCATGCTAAATGGAGGCAAATCTGTGAATTTGGGATAAGGTCCTTCTTGGTTAGTATTACTTGTAAGTATCACTGTGTATTTATATCATAATAATTTTTTATTGCTGTACTTCTTAAAATGAAAGCTACTGAAAGTATATTCTTCAGTATTTTAAAAACAATTTTATTCACCCAGCTGGGATACTTTTTGGGTTAAAATTCTGTTTTTCTACTACTACATAAGAAAACACAAACCAAATCCTATCACACTTAACTAATCAAATTATTTTGAAAATGACATTAGTGGAGATTAAAATCAGGTATCCAAAGGACCCCCTAGATAACACATTTCATTTTGATTCTAGTTTTGCTTAGTTTTTTTATTTCTTCTAACTTTTTATGTGTAACAGTTTAATTCTCCATGACTACCTACGGGAGAGGGTTTTATAATATTTTATTTTGTGTTGGTCTTTAATAATTTTAGTGACTTATTTTCTTTTTATTATTCAAAGGAGTATATATAATCTCTTATTAAGGTTTCATATCAGAAAATGCCTTTGCAAGGTAGCATTAATAATGGAGGTTTACAGAGAGGGAGCTTGAGTTGCAATAGTGGCAAGAGTGTCAATTTTTGAGTCACACAGACCTGGGGATTCAAGCTCAAGTTTACCACTTACTGTTGTCATTAGGCAAGTTGCATACTATCATTGAGCCTTTCTTTCCTCAATTATGAAATGAAGATAAAACTTCCTTATGGCATTTTTGTGGGATTTAAAAATAATATTAACAAAGTAGCTGGAAGATATTGTGATCATTGTTGTCACCATTATTATTATTATAACCACAATATAAGGATGACTGCATCACTGTACTAACCGAGGATTGCCTAGAATGATACCATGTACCAGATTACTAATGTTCTGGGAAAGAGGCAGCTTTGGAAATTCTGTGTGTAAGATATTAATAACCATCTTGTACCATTCAAGGTTAGAGAATGGTAGAGCTAGAAATTTTGTGCAAGTTTGTCAATTGCGTTGAGCAGTCTGAAGTGGAGCTTGTGTCTAGATTTAAAGAATTGGGTGTAATACATTTTGTTTGAAAAGAGAAATGCAAAGCTAAAAAAAAAATAGGTAAAACTTACTTTTGAATTATTTAAATGAATTATATCACTAATAAGAGAAATCATACTGAAGAATGAAGTAACTAAGCTCATACTCATTTTAAAAATTCTTTTAATTTCAAAATATTAAGGGGGACAAATGTTTTGGGTTACATGGATCACTTTTGTAATGCTTGAGTCATGGCTGTAAGTGTGTCCATCATCCAGATAGTGTTCATTGTAACCATTAGGTAGGTTTTTGCCTTTCTCATCCTCTCCGCTCCCCTGTGCTTGATTTCCACTGAGTTTTATTTCCCTCTGTGCACATGTGTGCTCATTGGTTAGTTCAAATTTAATAGTGAGTACATGTGATATTCATTTTTCCATTCTCAGATACTTCACTTAGGATAATAGTCTCCAGTTCCATCCAAATTATTGCAAAAGGCATTAATTCATCCTTTGTTATGACTTTGTTATGTAGTACTCCATGGTATACATATATCACATTTTGTTAATCTACTCATGAATTGATGTGCACTTGGGTTGATTCCACATCTTTGCAATTGTGAATTGTGCTGCAATAAACATTCTAGTACAGGTGTCTTTTTGATAAAATGACTTCTTTTCCTTTGGGTAGATAACCCATAGTGTGATTGCTGGATCAAATGGTAGGTCTACTTTTAGTTCTTTGAGGAGTCTCCATGCTGTTTTATATAGAGGTTGTACTAATTTGCAGTACTACTACCACTGTATAAGCAGTCCTTTCTCTCTGCATCCCCGCCAGCATCTATGGTTTTTGGACTTTTTAATAAAAGGCATTCTAACGGGTAAAATGATACCTTACTGTGGTTTTAATTTGCGTTTCCCTGATGATTAGTGATGCTGAGCATTTTTTCATGTTTCTTGGTCATTTGTCTATCTTGTTTAGAAAAGCTTCTCTTCATATCTTTTGCCCACTTTTTAATGGGGTTGGGTTATTTGTTTTTTTCATGCTGATTTATTTGAGTTCTTTATAGATTCTAGATATTAGCCCTTTATTGGATGTATACTTTGCAAATATTTTCTCCCATTCTGTAGGTTGTGTATTTGCTCTGTTGATTATTTCCTTAGCTGTGCAGAAGCTTTTTAATTTAATCAGGTGCCATTTATTTATTTTTGTTGTTGCTGTAATTGCCTTTGGGGTCTTAGTCATAAATTCTTTGCCTAAGCCGATACCTAGAAGAGTTTTTCCTACATATTCTTCTAGAATTCTTATGATTTCATGCCTCACATTTAATTCTTTCATCCCTCTCGTATTAATTTTTGTGAGTAATGAGAGATATGGATCCTGTTTCATTCTTCAGCATGTGGCTATCCAGTTTTCCCCACACCATTTATTGAATAGTGCTTCTTTTCCCCAGTGTATGTAGATGGTTTTATGTCTGGGCTCTCTGTTCTATTCCATTGGTCTATATCTCATTTTTGTGCCAATATTATGCTGTTTTGGTTACTGTAGTCTTGTAGTAAAGTTAAATATGCTGTTGTTATTTTCACAGGGATTGCACTGAATCTGTAAATCACTTTGGGTAGTACGGACATTTTAACAATGTCGATTCTACCAATCCATGAGCATGATATGTTTTTCCATTTTGTGTCATCTGTCATTTCTTTCTTCAGGGTTTCACAGCGCTCTTTGTAGATATCTTTCACCTGTTTGGTTAACTATATTCCTAGGTATTTTATTTTATTTGTAGCTATTGTGAATGGTATTCAATCTTTGGTTTGATTGTCAGCTTGACAGTTATTGGTGTACAGGAATGCTACTGATTTATGTACATTGATTTAGTAACCTGAGACTTTGCTGAATTTATTTATCAATTCCAGGGGTCCCTTGGGGGAGTCTTCAGGGTTTGTAGATATAAGATCATATTGTCAGCGAAAAGTAATAATTTGACCTCCTTTTTCCCAATTTGGATACCCTTAATTTCTTTCTCTTGCCTGATTGTTCTGGCTAGGACTTCCAGTACTGTGTTAAATAGAAGTGGTGACAGTGGGCACCCTTGTCTTGTTCCAGTTCTTGGTGGGAATGATTTCAATTTTCCCCATTCAGTATGATGTTGGCTGTGGGTTTGTCATATATGGCTGTTATCATTTTGAGATATGTTCCTTATATGCCTAGTTTGTTGAGGGTTTTTATCATGAAAGGGTGCTGGATTTTGTCGAATACTTTTTCTACATGTATTGAGATGATCATATGGTCTTTGCTTTTGCTTCTGTTTATGTAGTGAATCACATTTATGGATTTATGTATGTTGAACCATCCTTACATCACTGAGATGAAGTCCACTTGGTCATGGTGGATTATTTTTTTGATATGCTGTTGAATTCAGTTTGCTAGTATTTTATTGAGGATTTTTGCATCTATATTCATAAGTGGCATTGGTCTATACTTTTCTTTTTTTCTTGTATCCTTTCCTGGCTTTGGTATCAAGGCGATACTGGCTTCATAGAATGAGTTGGGTGGATTACCTCCTTGATATTATGGAATCATTTCTGCAGTAGGGGTACCAGCTCTTCTTTGTAGGTCTGGTAAAATTCAGCTGTGAATCCATCTGGTCGAGGGCTTTTTGTTTTGTTGGAAGATTTTTTATTACCACATCAATCTCACTCTTTATTGGTCTGTTCAGAAGTTCTGTTTCTTCCTGGTTGAGTCTTGGGAGGTTGTGTGTTTCCAGGAGTTTGTCCATTTCATCTACATTTTCTAGTTTATATGCATAGAGATTTTTGTAGTATTTAAAGATGATATTTTGTATTTTTGTGGTGTCAGTTGTAATATCTCCTTTTTCATTTCTGATTGAGCTTATTTGGGTCCTTTCTCTTCTATTCCTGCTTAATCTAGCAAGAGGGCTATCAATTTTCTTTATCTTTTCAAAGAACCAACTTTTTGTTTCATTGATTTTTTGTATTTTTTTTGTTTGTTTTCCATTTTGTTTAGTTCTACTCTGACCTTAGTTATTTCCTTTCTTCTGTGGCTTTGCATTTGGATTGCTCTTCCTTTTCTAGTTCCTTGAGATGTTTCATTAGAGTGTTAATTTGTAATCTTTCTGTCTTTTTGATGCAGGCACTTAAGGGTGAGAATTTTCCCCTCAGGACTGCTTTGCTGATTTTGATAGTTTGTGTCCCCTTGTCTCATTCAGTTTTAGGAATCTTTTGATTTCCATCTTAATTCCATTATTGACCCAGTAATCATTCAGCAGCAGGTTGTTTAATTTCTATGACTTTTTTTTAGATTTGAGTGATTCTCTTGGAATTGATTTCTAGTTTTATTACACTGTGGTCTAAGAAGATACATGGTATTTTCTGTTTTTTTGAATTTATTCAGACTTGTTTGATGGCTTAAGATATGATCAACCTTGAGACAGTTCCATATGCTGATGAGAAGAATGTATGTTCAGTAGTTTTGGAGTAGAATGTTTTGTAAATGTCTGTTAGGCCCATTTGTTCTAGGCCCAAATGTCTGTTAGGCCCATTTATGTTCCAGTGTTTCTTTATTTTCTGTTTGGATGATCTGTCCAGCTCTGTTAGTTGGGTGTTGAAGTCCCCAGAAATTATGATGCTGCTGTTTTTTTTTTTTTTTGGTTAGATCTAGTAGAATTTCCTTTATGAATTTGGGTGTTCCTGTGTTAGATGCATAAATGTTTAGGATTGTGATGTCTTCTTGGTTAATTGCTCTTTTTACCCTTATATAATGACCATCTTTATCTTTCTTTACCTTTGCTGATTTAAAGTCAGTGTTATCTGATAGGAGAATGGTTACACCTGCTTTCTTCTGGTTTCCTTTTGCATGAAATATTTTTTTCCATCCCTTCACCTTGAGTTGATATGAGTCCTTGTGGGTTAGATGTGTTTCCTGGAGACAGCAGATATTTGGGTTGTATTTTTTCATCCATTCAGCCAGCCTATGTCTCTTGAATGGGGCATTCAGACTGTTCGTGTTTATTGATAGAATTGATATGTGTTCATCATATCAATTGTTCTGTTCATCATGTTGAGTAGAACCTTATTGCTTTGTTTACCCTCTTGTGCTATTGTTTTTATAAGCTTTGAGCTTTAGCTTTTGGGTGGTTTTACACTGTCAGGTGTTTATTGTGCTGATCCATGTATAATGTAGTTCTCAGTACTTCCAGCAGGGCAGGTCTGGTCTTGACAGATTCCCCCAGTGTTTGCTTGTCTGGAAAAGTCTTTATTTCTCCTTCATATTTGAAATTTAATTTTGCAGGAGACAAAATTCTAGGCTGACAGTTGTTCCGTCTAAGAAGACCGAAGATGGGGCTCCAGTGTCTTCTGGGTTGTAAGGTCTCTGGTGAGAAGTCTGCAATTAGTCTGATGGGTTTTCTTTTGTAAGTTACTTGATGTTTTCACCTCACAGCTCACAGGAGTTCCTCCTTCATGTTGACTTTGGCCAGTCCGATGACTATATGTCTTGGTGATTGCCTTTTTGCGGTGAATCTGCCAAGTGTTTGTTGAGCTTCTTGTACCTGGATGTCTAAATCTCTAGCAAGACCAGGGAAGTTTTCCTCAATTTTTCCCTCAAATAAGTTTTCCAGCCCTTGTGTGTGTTTTTCTCAGGGATGCCTATGATTCTTATATTTGGCCATTTTACATAATGACATATTTCTTGTATGCTTTGTTCATTCCTCTTGATTCTTTGTTATTTATTTTTGACTGGGTTATTTCAAAAGAGTCGTCTTCAATCTCTGAAATTGTTTATTCTGCTGGTCTGGTCTACTCTTAAAGAAATGTTAAAAGGATGTAACAAGCATTTATTAAATGGAGAATCTATTTTATAAAGTATTTCTACTTTAGAGTTCCAACTTCTTCAGAGTCAGTTATTTTATTTAAAGGTTATCTCACTTCAGTCCCGTAAGTGTGAAGCTAGGTTTATAATTTCAAAATAATTTTTAGGGCTTTAGCTTTCATAATAATTTGAATAGAACATGGTAAGTAATAACTTCTGGTTCCATGAGAAACATGGTGAGAACTCAGTTCCAAATTGATTCCACATTTTCCTGGAAAATATTGAGAACCACAAAAAGAATAAGGGAAGGCAAAAAAAATCCCCCAAACCATGTGAACTAAAAATTAAGAAGTAGAGAAACCAGTAGACTGCAAACTGAACACTTTACGAAGAGGACAAATTAAACTATATATATATTATATATTGATATATTAATATGTATATACATACACATACATATTGCTCACAGAAAGTTTAGTGAAAGAAAAAGAGGCTAGAAATGAGAAAAGCAAAAGGAAATGAACTTAGAAATAAAGAGAGATAACAAGGGCTAGAGAGAAAATCATAGTTATGGAAGAAAAGGAGAGTCACCACATTCATAATTGGAGACCCCAGAGAAGGAACTTTTGTGCTGTAATCATCATTGGTGGCAGTGGTGATCTAGTTGTCATAGCTTGCATATGAGCAAACTCTGGGGTTATTTCTGGTGGCAACTCCAAACCCTCAACAAATCATTTAACAAAACATTTAAGTACAATTTAAAGAGAGGATATGAGTTTTGGTTTTTGCAAACCTTCTGTTGATACATTTTGATAAGATCAATATGAGATCAAGAAAGTGCTAGACCAAAACTTGCAGAAAACTTGTCAATAGTTTGGAAGAAAAATCTGTTGACAACAGTGGAGTACTATTTGTTTTTAAACCTTTTCATTTTGAAGTAATTTAGACAGAAAGTTATAAAAGAAAGTATTTGCCGTAAACCCTTTACTGAAATTCCTCTGGTGTTACCAGCTTACATAACCAGAATGCAGTTATTAAAACTAGGAAATTGACATAGATACCATGCTATTAACTAATCTATAGACTTTATTCTAATTTCACTTGTTTTCTTACTAATATCCTTTCTGGTCCAGGAAATAATCCAAGTTCCCACTTGAATTTAGCCATCATGTCTATTATTCTCTTCCAATCTTGAGAGTCCTTGTCTTCGTTTGTCTTTCTTGACCTTAACACTTTTGAATTATCAGTAACTTTATAGAATTTCTTTCAATTTGAATTTGTCTGATGGTTTCTCATAACTAGATTGAAGTTAAACATTTTTTAACAAGAATCCCATAGCAGTGGTGCTGTGTGCTTCTTTCTATATCACATCATGTTATCAGTGTCTTTTTGGTGATGTTACCTTTACTCACTTGGTTAAGGTGGTCTCTGACATATTTCTCCACCGTAAAGGCACTATTTTTCCCTTTATGATTAATAAGTATTTTATAGAGAGATACTACAAGACTATGCAAATATCCTGATCTCATCCAGTTTTTGCCCACAAATTTTAGCATCATTCATTGGCTCTGCCTTCCCAGTGATGACTGGGCGTTTGCTTAATAATGATTTTCACTTTCCATTGTTCCTTCTATTTTAACTAATTGGAATTCTACTGTAAGGAATGGCTATCTCTTCTCTCCCATTTATTTACATCACACTACTCCATGTTTTGTGCATTGTTGAGCTGTATGGCAGGCAAAGTAATGCAATTGCTTTGTAAATAAACTACCCAAACTTCTTTGCCCAGAATTTACAGCAAAAAATTAAAAGTCATTTACATAAGAAACTCTGTTGACAAGTGAAAGTCCAGAAAATGTCACTCTTTTTTTGGTTTCTTTATTTTCTTTTTTTAGCTCAGAATAAAGTATGGCAGATTTTTCCACAAGCAATAATTAAGTAGTCCAACTTCCATTAATTACTTTAAGTAATTACTTTTGCTATTGAAAGTATCTACTTTTAGTATTCATGTAAGTACCAAACATTTAAATAAGAAAAAATATGTGTTTTCATTTTCTAGGTGCTGGAGCGATTCTTATTCCTCGTTTAGACATCGTGATTTCCTTTGTTGGAGCTGTGAGCAGCAGCACATTGGCCCTGATTCTGCCACCTTTGGTTGAAATTCTTACATTTTCTAAGGAACATTACAGTATATGGATGATCCTGAAAAATATTTCTATAGCATTCACTGGAGTTGTTGGTTTCTTATTAGGTACATATGTAACTGTTGAAGAAATTATTTATCCTACTGCCAAAGTTGCAGCTGGCACTCCACAAAGTCCCTCTCTAAATTTGAATTCAACATGCTTAACATCTGGTTTGAAATAGTAGAAGCAACATTATGAGCCTTCTACTTTTGTCTTAATTCTAAAAATGATTAAAATAAGAACTAGTAAAATGCATCATCATATGCTTAAAAATAGTACCAAACTCTGTTTTCTTTTGGCACAATATTAATATTTTGGCAGTAATTGTAATTCTTTACCAGTAGTGGTAAACTGTGACAGGTCCTTGGTTTTAAGTGTTAGCAATAATTTCAGAAAATTAAGTTTTGAAAATTGAAAAAAATCAAAACAAAAATGTAAAAAAATTAAAGAATAAAAATACTTCTATTATTATTTATCTTAATAAGAAATGTTTTAACCAAGATTTCTGTGTTACCCCCATGCTACTCCTTTGCCACTCAGTTGAGAAGAGACCAGGATTTAAACAATAAGAGAATTAAATAAGGACATACATAACTAAAATCTCTCTAGAGAGAGATTTGTGCATGCCAAAGTAAACTTTATGTATATATAATGTAAAAAATATCTCAATTATGTTTTTATTAGCCAAATCCTAATGATTAGCCCCTGAAAGTATAGAAAACTCCCATTAACTATAATGTAAGCTTCAGAAAATTCCAAAACCAGAATTATTTTTATGCTGTATCTATAATGGTAGTTGATCTTCATAATAATAATCAGGTGGCACTGTGCAAAATTCTGACTTGTTATTTCAGTAAAATTTAAAAAGGGACTTTAACAGTTATCCAAGAAAACTCTCTTATTTTTTACTGGAGGAAATGGAGGCCCAGAAAGGTTAAGTAACTTGGTCAAGACCACTCAGCCTTGAGATCAAGAGAAACTGATCTTCGGACTCCCAGGCCAGGATTTTTTATTTTTTACATCACATCCATGAAAAAGAATAAATTATGTTCAACTTAATATTAATGTTTTTTCTGTTTAATTATATTTTAATACTTTGAAAGTGGGTATATGATCTTTGAATATTGTATATGACCTAAGCAGAAATCCAGGGAAGCCTTACACTATAGCCATATAAACCATATAAACCTCAGCAAGGGAAAGAAACAATATTCTTTTTAAATGACTAGAGACCATTTGCTGGCATAACTGTGGACTGGTAGAATGTGCCCAGCTCTAGTATTTGTGGTTTGAGCTCTTTTTATTGTTTCTTACCTTTCCTGGGTTTTGTAGGCACCATCTTTCTTAATGGCATAAAATAAATGTCTTACAAAATATGGGATTTATGGATTCTTTCCGGGCCTGTGGCTTTCCTTATCACAGCCTTTTATTGATCTGAATGGGCAGAATAAAGAACCATAAAAGGATTCATGCTTAGTAAAAATTGAGACAATAATAAACTGTCTACTAAATATTGAGACACTCTAGGCTGCTTCCAGAGAAATACCTTCTATTATTCCATATTCTTCAAACCCAGTTATTAACCAAAATAAAGAATCTCAGTTGATGGGGAAGATAAAAATTATCAAGTTTAAGACATTAAGAATAGAATTGTCTGTTTTTTTAAAAAAAATTCATACTTTAATACATGAACTTTTTAATCAGGCTAGTCCTACTCTAATTTGTAATGCTATACTTCAAGATATCATCAAGATCATTGTAGTATATATATTCTCTATTTTTACATGTAAATGTTGACTTAGTTCAAGTATTTTTTGCTTACATCATTAACTGGTCATCAAGTACAATCCTAAAGATATATCAGAAATTTTATTTTGATACAAATACATAAGAATCAAAACTTTTTTAAACATTTGCATTAGGTATCACCAATTATGTTCTGATACTTTTCTATCAAATCTGTTACTCTGAGCCTTTAGTCATACTAGAAGAATGCAGAAGTTGTTATAGGAAAAGTATTCTTCACTGAAACTAATGTTATTTAACTTTGAGTCTAAGAGTAAATTAGGTATTTTAAAAAATTTATAACTTGATATAAAGTGAGTTAAAATCATTAATAAAAGCAGTATTAGGATTTTGTCAGCTATCTTCAGTTATTTCTAGTCTATATGTGTGATTTTATTTTTATACTTTTACCTTTTTTAATTTTTCTTATGGAATTCATCAAATGCAATGAAATTTAGAATAGTTGATCATAGCAATAAATAATTTTAAAATGCAGCACAAACACATCTTGAGCATTTTGTCAACCAGGCTTTCTTATGCAATAAGAATGCTGAATCAACATTTAGTACTAAATTCACTAAATTATCAGTACTTTAAATACAAGAAAAAATTGAAATGAAGAAGAGAGGCTAAAAAGGGAGAAAGTAGTTTTAGTTCTTAGCAAGAAACACTGTTTAGATGGAAAGTATAAATGCACTTTTATTTAAGGATATTTGATGATATATTTTATCTGTAAAATAATCAGTGGGTAATATTTTTTTCTTTGAACATTTAGTTTTAATGAGTCATAAAATTTTCTAAAGATTTTTAGAGAAGATATTTTGATTATACCAGCTGTGGCTTTTATTTTGGGTGTCTGGAGAAATGCGAGTGATTGCACCTGTCAAGTTTTGTGTCTGATCTCTTTTGGATCATCACATTATGGCTAAAATGATTTCAGCATATTATTCACCACCATAGTGAAGAACTCTTCTCTGAAAGTTAATCAGTTGTCTGAAAGCCTTTTTTGCTACTGAGGGGGGAGAAAGGAAAGCTTTGTTTACCTCTGATGAGTTATGTTCTCAATCAGTTATCACTGTTCCCCTACACCCAAGAGTTTCAGCAGTATCAGAGTCAACTTGTCTAAACACTGGCTCTCAGGCTTTTTTTTTTTTTTTTTTTAATCAGAGGATCTTCTTTTTTCCACAGGGCTAGATTTCTTGACAATTAAAGAAATAAGAACTAGGGCTTTTCCTTGGTTAAAGACCAGTTAGATGGTATTCCCAAATGAAAACTAGTAATGTATTATCAAATGCTACATGTTTTAATTTTATTCTCACTGGATTCTCCTTTATTAAAACCATTTCTGCCTCTCACCTAGATGATGCACTGTGTATTTATAAGCATTTTATGACAATGTGCACGTGAATTTCCTAACAGTGTTTAATTTTACTCAGTAGTTTCATAGTAATTACATAAAACTCTTTAACTGCAGAGTACTATAAAATTTTATGTTAAATATTAATTAAAGTTCTTTATTAGTACCATTTCTAGCTGTGGCAAAGCACAGGTCTTACTATAGCTTACTTGTGATATCTCTTCACCACAGACTTCAATATATCATCCGAATAGTACATGTTTGCTGACAGAATATACCCAAATTAGGTCTTGACTTCACTTCTCCTTTCTTCATTTAAAAGGGAGAATATACATCATAGAGTTAATGGAAATAAATAAAATTATTTAAATAATACCAATGGCTCAATTAATACTATCTGTTGAGGAATAAAATAATCTGATAAAAATATAAACCATTGATAATGTAAAATGATGAGTCCATTTTGATTTTTTTTGTTTGTCCAGTTTCCCCTTATAAGAAAATTTGAGAAACTTTGATCTAAAAGATATAGCAGTATACTTCCTAACATTATATTGTTGGCTATACTAGTTAATGCTTTGGCAGTATTATAGTTAATCTTTTTTATGCCATTAGTACTTACTAGGCTATAAACACCTTTCTGAAACAAGTTGGTTTTGACCTAGAAGATAAGAAAACATGCTTAAGAAATGGCTAGAAGTACTATTTATTGCCCTATGATAAGTGAAATGGCAAATCACTCTGATTCTTAAAGTTTCATATTAAAATTAGCTAGTTCTTACATACACATGTGCACACATGTCCAGACACACATCAGTAATCTATGTGAATAGCAATTTAAATTTGCTATTTAAATTGGGTCCAGAAAGATGTTGTATTAACAAGGTTATTCTAAAAATTTTTCCTTTAGAGTTTTCTTGATAACAAATAGGAAAATACATGTTTATACCTTGAATAAATTAGGATGTAAAATTTTTGTTTTTCAAAATAATTTTGTTAGTTTGAATGAAAACTAAATATTGCACTTGAGTCAATTCTTTTAATTTATTTTTCTTTATAACAATATGAAAAAAATCTGTCTTAAAGTATTGTAACTTTTCTGAATTTTCAATAAAATATTTTGCTTGCAATTGACTTTTTAAATAAATTCATCTTTGATAAGGTTAAATGACATTGACAAATGTCATAAGCTGAAAATGGCATTAGTATAATATGCTAATAACATTTTAATCAGTTTTTATGGTTAATTCTTTGTCATGTTGGAAGTCGATATTATGTACCTCTAAGATTTAGGAGGAGAAGTTGATTTAAAATGAAAGGACACACTCAAAACCATGACCTGAACTTCCTACAGACTGCAAGATGAGCAGTCTGCAAATGCTGCATCCACGATTTGATTTACCACCTTCTTAAGGTCAAGAATATGTATCCATCATTTTGTTTGCATTGCAAAATTGGAATAATACTTTTGGGAAGCATTATGCCAACCCCATATCAAAGACGATAAAGATATTTATACCTTTACTTTAGTAATTCTGCTCTAGTGAACTTAACATAAGGACATATCATAGTTCGTATCATAGGATAGACTCTGCCTAAAGGTGCATTTACAACATTGTTTTAATGGTGAAAAAGTGGAAACAACCTAAATGTTCGATAATAAGATCATAAATTACAATATCTTAACCTAGAATACAATGAAGATTATATTAATTATACTAAAGTTATACTGAGGACTAATAATTTGGGAAAGAAAAGTTACGTGAAGTTAATTTTAATTGCAGCTCTGTAAAAATATACTTCTGGGCCAAGACAAGGAGATATGCAGAAAATGGAACCATAGTGTCAGGATAAAGAAATGGGTTTTACTATTTTTAAATGACTAGTCAAAGCAGGCCTGTGAGAGGAAGAAATAGAAATGTTTTGGGAAAGGGAACGGGGAGTTTACAAAGCCTTGTTAGTAGTGCATGCTTCTGACAAGCAGCAGAAGGAACACAAAGACCAAAACAAAAAAAATGAGATGGGAATAGGACTAGGTACACAGAGAGGTGAATGTATTGAAAAGCCCTGTAGAATACTTGTAGGGGGGAAAAATAAGGCTACTTTGTAAAATTAATTTTTTTTAATGTAAAAGGTTTGAACAGTTGTTCTTAATAGACACACACACAAAATTTTGCATATAGATTGATGGAGTTCAAGAGTAGAACAAGGCATTAGGCAAAAAAAAAGAAAGGCAGTGCAGAAGTGAGCACTTCGGAACATGGACCTGTAGTCTTATTTATCTTTGTAGCTCCAGCGCCCAACAGCACTCCACAGGGCACCGAATAGGAACTTGAAAATCTGATCTTGTCACTTTCCAGTCTTGAATTTTCTATCCTATCCTCCAATTTTGGCTGCACAAAGAACAGGCCCCTGAGACCACGCAGGCTTCACTCCTTGCCTCACCCTGCGAGTTACAGCAATACCAGACTGCTTACAGCAGCACAAACACGCTACACACATTGGTTTTCATCTACATGACCCTACCACCACCTCATGCTAAAATGATTTCCTTCTACTCCCTCCCCCATTTTTCCCCCCTGGCCAATTCTTAGTTATTGTTAAGATTCAGTTTAGGTGTCTGTTCTACCAGGAAGCCTTCCCATACATCCTCACCCTGTCCAGAGTGAATTACGTATTCCTTCATTTTTTTTCTCTTTCTTTTTTTTCCTCTGCCCTCCCCTAGACAATGTAAGTTCCATGAGGTAGGTAATTTTATTGATTATGTTCACTACTGAAAATACAGTGCCTAAAAGAGTGTCAGGCACACAGTAGGTGCTTAAAAATGTGTTGAATGAATGAATGAATGAATTGAAAGGAAAAAAGGAAAAGCCCCTATTAGTGCTCTGGTACTTCATAAAAACTTCAAGTGCAGGGGCAGTCATGCTTTTCCTACTTCTCCTCTGCCCCTGTGTCTATTTGTTGACTGACCCTCTTCTACTTTGTATTCTAGCTTTGCAGGCTACAATACTGTGAAGCAAAGACACCCAAGTTTGAGTATCTTATAAAAAAATCCCACAAATCAGACAAACCTTAAAAACATTCAAAAGCTTCTGATAATCCATGTGGAGTCTATAAGAAAGAAAAGATTAAAAACTCTTCCTCACAAATCTTTGTTTTCATGTTTTACATGAGCAGATTGAATTTTGTAGAAAAAAAATCAATTGTATGTTCTGCCCATTGTTCATAAAGTTACATATAACCTGGAATGCAAATGGTCCTTTTCTATCTAAAAAAGCATAATATCGAAATCTAAGAATATTTTTCTGAACCTTTGATGCCTAAAGGTTCCTTGCTTGTAAAAGAGTCAAACATTCAATAGTTTTTTTTGGAATCCTCTCACAAAAGAGGACATTCTCTGTCAGAACCTACCTATTGTCTGAGTTTATCACAATATATGTCTTAAATGGACCCCCACTCAGTACAAACCAAGAATAGAATCTAAGTGTTGGGAAAAGTGGCCCTGCCAAGATGATCATTTTGTATTAATAGAAACAGTTCAAAAAGAAAAGTAAAAATAAGAATAGCAATAAATATCTGGGAATAGGAATTAATTTAGCTAAAAGTCCATTTGCTTCAGTACATTGACTTTCATGAGACTTTGCTCAAGTGCGTTATGTGCACATAAAGCAGTGTGCTCTGCGGTTAAAAAAATTACTACAACCATACTTTTCAGTATAAAATAGATTAATTTTGCACTGGAGATGACTAGAGGCCTCAAGATTACACTTGTCATGGCAGAAACATACCCAGGGCAGCCTTTTTATGATATGCCTAGGAAACTAGCCACTTAATATTAATGATTGGAAAATACTATATTAAAAGACACTGCTGGAAATCACATAATGAACAGTGTGCGGCACAGCCAATGCTTATCAAATGGGCACTGGCAGAGATTTTACTTTTTAGCTGATGCTGTATAGTAAAGTTCTTAATGACTTCATTATTTTATTGTAATACAGAAAACTCAAACCATAGGAGGAGATATTTTTTAAAATTAGAAGTAATTTTGGAGTTATGATATAGACTGGAGAAGATGTACTCTATTTTGACAGAGGCTCAGAGTATTACAAGATTAGGAGAGTAGACTCTAAATGCAAATCCATACACCAATTGGTTTTCAGAAATTAATTAGCAGTCTACCATAGTATTCTCTGTTCTAGTATTCTCTGTCTACTTTTGACTTCTATGAGATCAACTTTTTTTAGCTCCCACATATGAGTGAGAACATACAGTGTTTAACTTTTTGTTCCTGGCTTATTTTACTTAACGTAATGTCCTCCAATTCTATCCATGTTGCAGCTAATGACAGAACTTCATTCTTTTTTATGGCTGTGTAGTATTCCATGGTGTATATAAACCACATTTTCTTTTTTTTTTTTATGGTCTTATTTTATTTCAAGGTATTATGAAGATACAAACATTATGGTTACATTTTATGTCTTTCCTCACCCAAGCGAGGGTTAAAGGCATGCCCTTCCCCTCTACAATGCTCCCCGTGTCCTTTAGTTGCAGGTTTACCCTCCACCCATCCCCCTAATCCCTGGAGAGTATTACTGCCATGTGAGCACCCTAGTGTTCATCAGTTAGTACCAATTTGATGGTGAGTACAAGTGGAGCCCATTCTTCCGATCTTGTGATATGTCACTTTGGATAATGGGCTCAAGTTCAGTCCAGGAAAGTATAAGAGTTGCTAGATCACTGTCGTTTCTTATAATTGAGTAATATTCCATTGTATACATATACCAGATTTTAATAATCCACTCATGAATTGATGTGCATTTGGGTTGTTTCCACATCCTTGCAATAGTGAATTGTGCTGCCATAAACATTCGGATGCAGATGTCTTTATTATAGAATGTCTTTTGCTCTTTTGGGTAGATGCCTAATAGTGCTATTACTGGATCAAATGGTATTTCTATTTTTAGTTCTTCTTTTCCACAGAGGTTGCACTAATTTGCAGTCCCACCAGCAGTGTAAGAGTGTTCCTGTTTCTCCACATCCTCACCAGCATTTGTTATTTTGGGATTTTTTGGTAGAGGCCAGTCTCACTGGGGTTAGGTGATATCTCATTGTGGTTTTGATTTGCATTTCTCTAATGATTAGAGATGTTGAGCATTTTTTTTATGTGTTTGCTGGCCATTATTCTGTCTTCTTTTGAAAAGTTTCTGTTCGTTTCCTTTGCCCATTTGTTGATGAGGTTGTTTGATTTTTTCTTGTTGATTTTTTTAAGTTCTAGATAAATTCTGGTTATCAACCCTTTATCGGATGTGTAGAGAGCAAATATTTTCTCCCATTCTGTAGGCTGCCTATTTGCTCTAATGATAGTTTCCTTGGCTGTGCAAAAGCTTTTTAATTTGATCAGATCCCATTTATTTATTTTTGTTGCTGTGGTGATTGCTTTGGGGGTCTTCAAGAATTCCTTGCCTAGGCTGATGTCTGAAAGGGTCTGTCCAACATCTTCTTTTAGAATTCTTAAGGTTTCATGCCTTAGGTTTAAGTCTGTTATCTATCTTGAATTGATTTTTGTGAGAGGTGAGAGGTGGGGATCCAGTTTCATTCTTCTGCATGTAGCTATCCAGTTTTCCCAGCACCATTTATTGAAAAGAGATTCTTTTCCCCAGTGTATACTTTTGTCAGCTTTGTCAAAGATTAGATTACCATACACGGATGGTTTCATCTCTGGATTCTCAATCCTGTTCCAGAGGTCAATGTCTCTGTTCTTGTGCCAGTACCATGCTGTTTTAGTTACTATAGCCTGGTAGTATAGCTTGAACTCTCGTAGACTGATACCTCCCAGTTTGTTCTTTTTATTTAAGATTGCTTTGGCTATATGAGGTCTTTTCTGGTTCCATACAAAGCATAGAATTATTTTTTCCAGATCTGTAAAGAAGGATGATGGAATTTTGATAGGGATTGCATTAATTCCGTAGGTCACTTTAGGTAGTATGAACATTTCAACGATATTGATTCTACCAATCCATGAGCAAGGCAGGTTTTTCCATCTGTTTACATCTTCTACAATTTCTTTTTTTAGTGTTTTGTAGTTCTCCCTGTATAAGTCACTCACATCTTTTGTTAAATATATTCCTAGATATTTAATTTTCTTTGAGGCTATTGTAAAAAGTATTGCAGTTTTGATTTGAATTTTGGCTTGACTGTTATTGGTGTATATGAATGCCTCAGATTTGTGTGTATTGATTTTGTATCCTGAGACTTTGCTGAATTCATTTATCAATTCTAGGAGTCTTTTGGATGACTCCTTGGGGTTTTCTAGATATAATATCATATCATTGGCAAAGAGCGAGAGTTTGATCTCAACTGTCCCCATTTGGACACCCTTAATACCTCTCTCTTGCCTAATCACTGTAAACCACATTTTCTTTATCTATTCATCTGTTGTTGGCCACCCAAGTTGACTACATGTCTTAACTGTTGTGAATAGTGATGAAATAAACATGGAGATACAGATTTCTCTTCAATATAATGATTCCCTTTCCTTTGGCTAAATTCCCAGTAGTGGGATTGCTGGATCATGTGCTAGTTATATATGTAGGGTGTGTTTTTTTATTTATTTATTTATTTCAGAGAGACGGAGTCTTGCTCTGTCACTCAGGCTGGAATGCAGTGGTGTGATCATGGCTCACTGCAGTCTCAAACTCCTGGGCTCAAGCAATTCTGCCTCAGCCTCTCAAGTTACTGGGATTACAGGTGTAAGCCATTGCACCCAGCTTTATTTGTAGATTTTTGAGGGACCTTCATGCTGTTCTCCACAGTGGCTGTGCTACTTTGCATAACAGTGTATAAGAGTTCCCTTTTCTGTACATCCTCACCAGCATTTGTTATTTTTTGTCTTTTTAAAAATAACCATCATAACTAGATTGAGATGACACCTCATTGTGATTTTGATTTGTATTTCCTTAATAATTAGGAATGTTGAACATTTTTTTCCTATATTTGTATATGTCTTTTAAGAAATGTCTGTTTAGATCATTTTATAAATGGACTATTTGTGGGAATTTTGTTGTTTGCTGTTAAGATGTTTCAGTTCCTTGTATATTTTGGATATTAATCCTCTGTTGGATGAATAGTTTGCAAATATTTCTCCCATTCTATAGGTTGTCTTTTCACTTCGTTGATTATTTCCTTTTCTGTACAGAAGTTTCTAGTTTAATATAGTCCCATTTGTTCATTTTTACCTTTGTTTCCTGTGCTTTTGAAGTCTTGTTAATAAAATCTTTTCCTAGATGAATGTCCTAAAGTATTTTCCCATTTTTTTCTCATTATTTTATCATTTTGGATCTTATATTTAGGTTTTTGATCCATTTTGAGTTGATTTTTATATAGGGTGAGAGGCGGGGTCTAGTTTCATTCTTTGGTATATGCATATCCAGTTTTACCAGTACCATTT
>RJWJ010007721.1:0-56073 GCA_004363605.1 Indri indri | reverse complement strand
TGATGAATATTTACTTTGTATCAATAAACTGTGTGGTAGATACTGTGGATTGTCTAGTTCAACCCATTCCAACTTCCTTCTAGCATTCAGTATCTTAGAAGACCCTTGGAGATAGAGTTTCCAATGTCATTTAGGTTCAACCAATCAGATACAAGTGAGTGAGACTTTGGTTCAGAAACAAACCAAATGGGAGGAGAGTCAGCATAGGTTGTGGCAGAGAGAGTACATACAGTTCTGGAATCCCCACTAGAAGTGAAATATCCTGTTTTTTAAAGAGAGCTTGCTGATACGGTGACTTTCTGATCCTGGCAAGTGTAACACGAAGCACTTCCACAGAAGGAGGCTTTATTTGCAAAGCTAAAGTGTGTTCCAGAGAGAGAGAAACAGGCCTTCCCCCATGAGTGAAGAAGTCTCTGCATTTAAAGACAGAGCATAAAAAGTATAGTACACTCTCAAAGTTAGTAGAAAGCAGACTGCTCCAATAAGGAACAGTGTCATCCCTTGGTTAGGGTCTGTCCTTTATGCTAATCCTTAATAATATGTTGAGCTGGGGGTGGAATATTTATGTCTCTTCCAGGAAGTGGGCAGAGATTCCCAGAATCATGTACCCTGCCATTTTCTGTCTTTATATGGCTGACTCCAGAACTGTCATGGCACTAGAAGGTGTGAGTTTTACTGTGCTAATGTGGAAGGTTACCTGCGGACAGGTTCCTATTCCTCTGCACATGTCCTGGAGGAGGGAAAGTCCCTAAACCACCATTTCCCACTGTTGTGGCTTCTACTCTTTATCCTCATTGGTCCGTGCCGCCTGCATCCCCTCATCCCCACCTAACATTCTTCATGGTGGCAGGGCAGCATCTCCCTCAGTAATCTAGTTTTGTGATGTGTTTCTGAGAGTCCTGGAAGTTTAATTTACAGTTTCCTCAGCTCCCCAATGATCCTATGAATAATTTACAAACGTCTTTCTGCTTAAACTAGAGAAGATTCTATTGTCTGCAATTAAGGAAACTGATAGGTAGAGTGATGGGAAACAGAAGTGTTGGCAGGAAAGACTTCCAAGAAAGTGGGAATCTGGGATTGGCTCTTCGGCTTGGGTGGGTTTGAAAGCAGAGAGGGACCTGTTACCATTTTCTGACATTTGCTGTCCTTGGTATCCTGTTGTGAGACCTAAATTGTCACCTGCAGTCACCTGGAATGAAGAGCCTATTGAGAAAAAGGTTTTGGCAGATCCGGTGTCCACTGTGGGAAAGACGAGAGGTAAGAACAATTTTGGATGGGCCGTCTTCTTCCAAGTGGGTTAAAGAGCTTTAATAATTAAACTAACTCAATAATTCAACATCTTGAGTTAAGACAGGTAGTTTCTTTACTGTGTGTGTTTGGATTTTCCCCAGAAGCAAATTCAAATATAAGTAGTTTATTTGCGAGGAAATGCTAGGTATGGGGGTGAGAAAGTGAGCCAGGAAAGGGATGTAGCCAATAAAGGGCATGTTTTCAAGCAAGCTATCACTCCAGGCAACTGAACCCGATCTCCCTGGAGAACTCTATATGGCAGTTCTCCATCTGGAACATGCCACAGAGTTATCTCAGCCCTGGAGCACAGCACAGACACAGGCTGCTCCCAGGGGTGGCACTAATTGGCTGGTCCTCTCAGCCTTCCCCGTGTCTAGGCGGAATGGGCTGCATTGGCCACAGAAGGCCTCAGATGTGGATCAACAGGGGATGGCTCTTAGAAATAGAGTTGACATGCACAAAATGGCAAGTGTCCAGAGGATATATGTGGTGCACGAGTAGAATCTGGTACATTTAAATAAGCTGCATTTTCTTGTAGTTTGTAGCTCCAGATAAGGCCCAGATACAGCTTAAAATTGGACACAGAACATGCTTCTGCAGGTTCCTGATAATCAAATTCATAAACTTGCTACGTTTCTTAGGCAAAAGTTACGGCACTGATTATTACAGAGTGTGATCCAGAGGATTTGAATGGTGATATTTGGTAAGATTCAAATGAGTCACATTATCCAGAACTCTCCAGTCTCACTGGGGCCTCTTTGCCTGGACCAGTAGACTTCCTTTCAGTCTGAGGAGACTGGTCCTTCCTTAGGAGGCAGGAAGACCATGTCGTGGTGACCTGAAGTTCTGACTTAGGAATGCTAACTCTTCCATCAAAACGGACCCATAAATGAGAGTCAGATCCCAGTATGCCTCAGGGGCTACTTATATCATCACGTCTGGCAGTAGAAGGCTCACACACTAAAAGATTTGTAGGAGTGTAACATTTATTGTAGCACAAACCTGGAGGAATATGTGTGGGATGGAGTCCAAGGGTGCCAAACATGATTTTTGATCTTACTGAAATTATCCATATGGGTCATCTTATCAAGGATTCTGCATTTAATGAGCCATCATAGACACTTGGGAATGGTTTTGTTTGCTTAACTGTGGACTGAAAGCTGGACACACCAACACCTGGGGCTAAGTGGGGCAACAGCATCTCTAGAAAGAGCTATAACATAATTCCCGCCCTCTGTAGACCAGAGGTGAGGGGAGGAGTTGCTGCCATGGAAATGAGCCCCCTAATTACAACCAGGATGATGGGATCCAGGGGAGGCAAAGTCAAGCAGCTACACGTAACCACTGGCAGCAAGGCAGGCTGGGCTGGGGTGGTAATTAGCATGCTTCAAACCATAGCGGTCTTTGCTGGTGAAATATCCAGGCAGCCCACAAAGGTTATACTTGGTCTGTATGACTGAAAGATCCAGCTTTGTCCAACAAAGTTGTGCCTTGGGTCACCACAAGGGCAAGGCATGTATTTCCAGGTCTGTCTCAGTTCACAGACCAAAGTTCCCTGAATGAATGGGGGAATCAAGGTACCCTGAGGAAGGGCCCTCTGGCAAGAAGACAAATACATATTGTGAATTTTTCTCCTATCCTTTTCAAAAGGGACATGCAGCCATTTACCAGAAGAAAGAAATATCTAGAAGTTTCCGGAATGTTTGGATCAGAGGCAGGGGGCTCAGAAGACTGCTGTGGTCCACTGGTCAGACAAGGCTTCTCAAGAGGGTCATGTGGTAAAAAGAGATTTAACCTGAATCTCCCTTGGCCACAGTGTCTCTTTAACCCATTCTTTATTTCCTGATATACAGACGGATTGGGTACCCAGCTATTAGCTGGCATCCTGACCAAGAAGTGAGGGCTAGGATAGTAAGAAGGGTCCGAAGGACTCACTGGTGTGCCAAAACTGTGCACCAAAGAAATTGGTGGGAGGGGCACAGACATCAAGTTTTCAGGGGTGGAGATTTCTCTCTCAACCCCATTTACCATGGCAGTTTTCTTAGTATAGATCTTGGAAGGTGACGGCAAGTTACTGTAAGCCTAATCCTACCTCAAGAAAACAGCTGGGCCAATGTGATCATTTTAGGAAAGTAAATCAGCATGAGTCCCAGGGTATGGCGGACAGTTACTAACCTGGAAGTTGTCTTTTACCAGGGAACACTGGAAGCAGTCTTCTTTCATCTGGGAGGCATAGGGGCTTTGTTCTCTCACTGTCCCACATAATATCAGTGCTGATCCACTACACTGATGGCATCACGGTGATGCTGTATGAGGCTATTTGGTGCCAGTGACAGGGTCTTGAAAAAGCTATGTCCCCCTTTGAAATATATCTGTTTTTTTTTTTTTTTGCTGTTGTTTTGAGAATATCTCTTGGCTTGCTATTGGCCCCTGGTAGAGACTGACCATTGAACATCAGTGGACCATTTAACCTGAACCTCCCATCACAGAGTGGCTATTATCTGAGCTATGAAGCCATCAATTTGGGCACATAGTTAGTACTCCATTGTCACCTGGAAGTGGTATGAGTATGGGGCTGGGCTCCCAGGAGTCTTGCAGGAACAGATAAATTGAACACGCGGCTCACACTCCCTATGTGCTTACCCCTGAAGTGCCATCTTATTCTCAGTCTACAACCAAGCCTCCACGGGACGTCCTATGACCAGTCTGATCGAGGAAGAGAACTCTCGGCTTGGTCTATAAATGGTGCCATAGATATGAGTGTCCAAGTGGGAACTGTATGGCCATGGCTTTACACCCATATTCAGGCATAGCATTGGAGGAGAGCAGACAAGAGAATTTCTTCCTCTGAGCAGAATTACAAGCAGCACATGTTCTCTGTTTTTCTGGAAGAAAAGATGGCCTGAGGTGAGAATTTACACTATTTCATGGGCTGTGGCTTATTGTCTGGCCAGATGGACAGAGATTTGGAAAGAACAAAACTAGAGAATAAGTGACAAAAAGATCTGTAAAGAGAATGTGAATGGGCCTTTCGAAACTGGGCCTGGAATAAGACCATATTTGTGGCCCATCTGATTTTTTACTAAGAATCTCCACTTTGGAGGAAGCATCTTGTAATCAGGGAGAGTAATAATGCACATTGTTCATACCAATCAGCCTTTCTCCAGCCATCTCAGTGGTTCCTCAGTGGAGCGATGGTGGACAAAGTGCACCAAGTGGCGAGGGTAGGATTGCAGTATGTGGGTGTGGTGGTGTGGACATCCCTGGAGCACTGCTGACATCCACCAAGGCTGTGACCAACTCGCAGCATCAGTGACCAACTCACAGCCTCTAACACTGCCCCAGATCCTGGGGTTGGGGACACCAGCCAGCCACTTGGAGGCAGCGAGGTTACGTTTTCACCTTTCCATTGCGGAGAGCCAGTGATTCATGTTTCCTGAAATAGACTTTAATACTGGAGATGATGCTTCTGCAACACCAAGAGGGACCTTGCTGAATGCCTCATTCATGGTAGTGGTGTGTCAAACATTGCTTCTGACCAAGGAAATTCTTTTACAACCTCCTTCCTCCTGCCAAGTGCAGAGGATTTGCTGATGTTCAAGGACGACGTCATCCCCTGTATAACACTGACCTTTTAAAATGATGAAATAACCTATTGGAGACTCAGTTATGGCACCAGTTGGGAGCCAACACCTTGAGAGGTTGGGGTGCTATCCTATAGGGTGCAGTATATACTCTTAATCAGTGATTGATAGATAGTGGTGTTTCTCCACAGCCAACAAAACAAGCCCCCAGGAGCCAACAGTAGACATGGCAGTGCAGTCTCTCACTAGTATACCTAATAACACATTGGCACATTTTTTTCCTTCCCATTCCCCTAACTTTGGTTTCCAATGGTAGGTTGTTTTTCTCCATGGATGGCCTGCAAGTTGAGACTGCTGCCCAGCTCCACCTATCACAGGGTGAACAGACCAATAAGAGGGTTACCACACTGGCTGTGGTGGCAACAGATCACCGTGGAGATTCGTCTTTGCTGTCACACAATGCAGGCAGGGGTGAGTGTTTCTGCAACTCAAGGATCCTCGATGTTCCTTTCAGTACTGCAAGGCTAGCAATTGAAGTTAATTAAAAACCATGGCAGCACCATTAAGTGGGACCATTGAGTACCCATACCCTTTGGGAATGAAGGTTCGGGTCACCCCACTGGATGGAGAAGTTTCACCTGCTGAGAAAGCAAATACACCTGGAGTGGGCAGGAGGGAAGGAAGGTAACGAATACAACCATGGCCTTGCTGCCCATGTGACAACCGCAGTAGTCACCTGAAGTTCAGCCCATGTTTATTATATTAAGTGCGCATTTTGGTATTGTAACTAAGCGGCACTACTGTGAAGGAAGGATCCCGGAACTAGAGGAGACCATGAAGACACAAGCCTTGAACAGTCACAGGAATCTGCAGTAAGCTTTGAAATTCCACAGGCCTTGAAAATGAGCTATTTTAGCCAATTTGATTTTAATTTTGAAGAACAGAGAAATTCTGCCTAACATCAAAAGGACTGAGTAGCAGAATTTGCTCCACAGCTCAGACCAGGAGAGTTTTGGGGTCACACAGAGTGATTTAGTTCATGACACTCAAATATAACAGTTCTTGCCTCCAGAATCTGAAGATACACTCTTGGTGTTGGGTCCCCTTCTCAGTGGTGGGGGAACAGGGTGCAGCCACTTGCTTCTATTTTGTAGGAGATAATTTAACATGCCCCCAAATTCTGGAATGTCAGACACTGGGTGGGCAGGCACCTCTACTTTTGTATTTATCCTCTTTCCTCTGTCACACGAGTGTCTATCAGAGGCATCCTGGCACCCGCCATCTTCTGCTCTCAGGGTCCTAACCATGGTGCTGTCGACAGAGGGGGCCAGTGTTGTGTCCTGCAGACTCGGCCCCTTGGGTGGTGTGGACCGCTGAGGTCTGGCTGGAGCACAGGAGAGGAGATGCACACAATTCCGTGTTAGCTTGCTCCACCTACTCACCCTCTGATGGGTACTGTTGTGCCCTTGGGTCCTCTTCTCTTCAGTGCAATCCAAGCCTACTTAAGTGTTTGCCCTCCCACGGGCATTCCAGTCCAGTGAGAACAGCCAGCACAGATCCCTTCACGTGTCCTGCACTTCCCTCGCCAATCCTTTCCTTAAGGTTCACATGCCGGGCTCTGCTCTGGGGAGCAGAGTGGTATGTGTGGGCAGGACAGACAAGTCCAGTCTAGCCCGGCATGCTCATCTCCCCAGGCCTTTGATTTCTCTCATGCCTGTCATAGCAAGGAAGACCTGGCCTTTTGACGTCTTTTGCCACAGGCCAGTTCAGAGAAGGTCTGTGTGGACCATTGCAGGACCTGTGAGAGCCTCAGCCCTGTGCGTGCTGCAGTGGAGCTGCCCTCTCTGGTAAATGCAACCATGTCATATGTTCAGCCGAGTAACGTGGTGTTCCACCCTCTCTGGTTGAGCACTCTCAAAATCCACTCCCACAAATATTCCCCCAGTTCTGGATGGGGGAAAAGCACATGTCTGTGTCTCCTTTGCATGTTGAATAGAAACCCAGAAGGACAGGTTGCCGGAGGGGAGGATTCAGTGGCCGTGACCTTGAGTGCCTTTGAGAGCTCTGGCTCCTGATTTTTCTGAACCTGATGGTCCAGTTTGGTAAACTTCAAGGTATCCTCCTCATACAGTCTCTTCTACTGAAGTGAGCTAGAATCCTAACAAATACAGAAATTGGCACCAGAGAATAAGCTGCCAACCTTAGACTCCAGAGAGACAAGGAGTTAGAGTATGTGGAATCAGTCATTGGGCCAAGCTGGGAAGAAGGACAATGAAGTCTTAATCATTCTCCAAGATGTGAAGCCAGATCATATGAACACAGTTCAATGCTCACCTGTGGTCCCAGGAGGCAAGGAGCCCACAGAGGGTAAAACCGGCTTCTGATTCCAGATGGACAGGGCTGAGGTCGCCTGAGCAGCCCTTGCACCAACATCACGGAGAGGCTCAGATTGCAAATGTCTTTCAAGGGACAGATAAAACTCAGAGCCCTTTTGTAACCAGTGGCCAGAGACCAAAGATGGATTAAAAGCCAAGTATAGGGATTGATTTGGAATTTTAAGACCAGATGAGCTCACAGCTGTACCCAGACCCTTATATAAAAGTTGGTATTGATTAGGAAAGAGAGGAGCTGTGAATCCCCAACCCTTGGGGGCCCCCATCCCACACAGGGCCCCTTGCCTGAGGGGCGGCATCTCCTAGGAAGGGAAGCTGCGGCTGTGTACCAGGCCTGGTTATTGCATGGCTGAGACGGGGTCTGAGCTCAGCCTGGCTCGGCGAAGTAAGTAACATGCTGAAGCAGTGCACAGAGGAGAAGAGCTATAGCTGGAAAGGAAGTGGAGAAGGTTCTCTTTACCCATATGAAGCACTGTGGACAGCCCACCTGAGCCTCATGGAGAGGGAGGTAGAAGGTCCCATAGCAGGGACTTCTGGGCAGAGAACATGGGACGATGGTCTCCTCAGGGAACCAGCACTGGGGCATTTGCCACAGGTGGCCACTGGGCGCCTGACCCTGATATGGCCAATCCACAGGCTTGCCTGGGGTCCATATTAGGACTAAGGAATTCCAGCTAATCTTCACAGAGCACTCACTACGTGCCAAGCCTCCTGCTGGGTGCCTTACAGAAACTGCCATGTTTCATCTTGTTACAGCTCTGGGATGTAGGTGCAGTTACCAACCCCAGTGTACAGAGCAGGAGGCTTTGGTGGTGGAGAGGGCCCAGGCAAGGGGACTCCTCGGCACCCCTCCCTCAAAAGAGGTGTGTCAGCTACGAGGATCAGACTGTTGTTCTCCAGCCTAGAACCTTCACTGGAACACATGGGAAAGACACACCAGGGGTTAGCAGAGGCAAAATGGACATGCAGGGAGGGGGAGCGAGAGGGGAGGTGGGGAGAGAGAGAGCAGGGAGGGGGAGAAAAGGGGGCAGGGCTGGTTCCTACAGCAACTCAGGGTCCTGAGAGAGAGAGTCCTCTTATAGCCTTAAAATAAATCACCCAACAGAGAGAAAAAGATCTAAGATCAACAAAAACAAATAACATAAATTGCCTCTAACTGCAGGTGACTTGATAGGATTCTGTTCATTGTAACAGAAAAGCAAGCGGAGGGGTCACACATTAGGTTGCTGTCACTGCTCACAACCTCAGGGGAGGGCCTGTATCTGACTGCTGGACTAGCGGATTTGACAGGAGGGAGAAGGCCACTCAGGGGAATTCCGGGCTGCACATTCGAGGACTCACTTAGGAAGGCCATCTGGAAGCACCACTGACCTCCACTGGACAGGGGAGCTGGACGTTTTCCTATACTGTTATTTGATAGTCACCCTTGTCTGAATCCCCCTGTAACATTCTAAAGCTCGTAAGAGACTTGAAGTTCACCAGATTCCAGCTAATGGCTTAGGTATAGTTTGATGGCAGTGAGTTCCCAAAATGTATTTCAAATGGACTTTAGATTCTTACCATGACAAGACTTTGCTATATAGAGTATATTTGATTTCGCTGTAGAGCAGAATCCTTCCAATGGGAAGGATGCAACTCATAAGGAATGTTAAGCACAGATAGTAAGTGAGCTGGGACCTCATGAGGCATGGGTGAATCTCAAAGGGCATGTTAGGGTTAGGAACTGGGTGAGAAAGTGGCTGGTGAAACATGGGCAGAGTTCACCAATGCGTTCCGTGGATGGTGAGTTTGTAACTGGTAAGAGGAGTGGAAGGCAGACAGCTTAAATGGAATATCTGATGGCACACACAGAGTGTTACTGATAGATAACAAGGGACAGAGTCATTATCATGCTCCCACTGGAATGACAGCTCAGTCACCCCTATATCAGCCCAGCACATGCCAGTCAAACCATGGCTGTCCAGCAAGGCTAATTGGCAAGCTGCAGCTATGGCCAGCACAGTTCCTCTCTCAAAAGAACAAGTTGTTGCATTTCTCCAGTAGAAGGGTGCTGTTGGCCCTAGGTGCCCTTTGTCTGGGGGCCCCGGATCCAACTCCAAGTCTGGTCTTTGTCATCACCCCACCAGTGGGAAGGCTGATGCAGGAGAGAGAGAGAGACAGGACCCACGAACCTTGCACAAGCCAGGCCTTGTGGTCTGGGCCTCCCGCCAATGCTGCCCTGCTAGTTTACCTACCCTGTCTCTCTCCCTCACTTCTCGATGGATGTGTTAAGCACATTTGATAAACCATGAGCTCATCACATGGTCATCAGATGATGCCATACCCTGGAGACAATTTTTACATCCCTAAACTTGCACTTCCCTAGCTCAGAAATTTCAGAGTTTACATTTCCTTGTATGGCCACAAGCTGGAACTTCAACTGAAGAGCCAGGAAATTATTATTCAGTGTCACCAAGACACAACATTTTAACAGCAGTTTATTTTACTCAATTTTATTTTTCAGTACGGTAAACACAGAAACCCCCAAATGAGGTTGAGAAAAAGAGGTGTGCTTGGTATACTTGCACAGACTTCTCATTCAAATCCATAGATACTTACAATTCCTTTTTACATTCAGCACTTGATTCTAGAGGTGACTTTCAGCTCTCTAAATACCAGATTTTAGCTCTACACAGAATGCCTGGGGAAGTGAAAAGAAGTGATAACAAACGCACGACTGTCTTTGCTGAAGTGATGGTAGATTTCTAGAAGGCGTTGCAGAGGATTTCTGTTGTTGTCACCTCTAATTAGCACTGCTGGGATTAAACTTAATAGGTTCTGAAGTAAAGTTAGCACGAAGGAAAAGCAAGCATATTGACAAAATGCACTCAGAGTCAGCTGTGGGACAGCTGTCATGCCTGCTTATTGCTAAGCTGGCTTCAGGCACCTCACTTTGGAAATGAGCAGGGTAAGCGAATGCAAAACAAATGAGAAATCTCTGTAAGTTTCCTTCTCTGATTTTCACTGAGAACTGACAGATGTCATGCCCCAGGGGATCCCAGATAGTCAGGGATTGCAGAGGTCTGCAGGTCTTCAGTGCTTAAAGAGGGTGTCACACAGCTGGGTGTGCCAAGCCAGAACTGCTGGTCCAGGGAAGCATAAACCATCACCTCGACCGCCAGAGACCTTGCAAGCTCCTTCACGGTGGCACAAAACTAACAGTACAATACAATTCCCAAATAATACTTGCCAGAGAGATTTGAAAAACAGCAAAATGTGGTATAGACAGGTCAGCCCAGAGGGCTCAGGGGCTGAAGAAGTTTTGGGTCGGGAAATGGAATTTGGATGGAAGCTTCAGCCTATGTAGATAGAATATGTATACTTGAAGAATGTTCATCTTGCTGTGTTTTGCTTTAAACAGCATACAAATAGCCTGCTTTTTTCTCTCTTTTCATTTTTCTTGACATTGATCAGGTGTTGTTTTCTTGGCTTGTTTCACAAGGTACTTAGGACATGAGCATCTACTATTTGTTGTGATTAAAGTGTCCATACATTATAATAATGGGGATATGGGGATCTGTGAGATACTTGGTATTCAGACAACCTACTTTATGAAATTGAAGAAAAGATGTTCCCTGTTTCCACACCAGTACAACGGCACTATCTAGGCATACCTGGGCTCAATACCAGGCATTCTGCTCTCTCACCCTCTAGTTTGAGGACAAATAATGGGTCTTATTGTGTAGTTGGGGGGCACATGGGGCTGTGGCTTCTGGGCATTAGTTGCTCTTTGATGCTTTATACCAATCTACAGGATGATGTTTCCTCCAAACACCAAAAACTCTTTAAGACGGACCATATGCTATTTATCATTCTATCCCTATGCCTGGCTCAACGCATCACATTTGAAAGTGTGTTCACTTGAGTTCCAGTTTCTTGGTGGATACAAGCTTTGAAAACCAAGCCCTCTTGACTGATAAAATGAGAACGGGATCTGAAACTTAAAAAAATTATTTAAGCTTAGCCACAATGAAAAAAAAAGTATATTCTCATATTGCTGAACATCTTGGCCAACTTAAATAACTGTTTCGGTTTCTGAATCTTCTCCTTTCTCATGAACTTCCTGATTTTAAACCATTTCTGGGTAAGCATAAGTAAATTTTGGCTTATTGTTTTGCTTGTTTATATTGAGAACTAATTTAGAGTGGAAATTACAAATAGCCTGCTTTTTTTCCTCGAAAGTTAGGTTGAATATAAAATTCCAATAATTTTATGGTTTGAAGAAAATTAAATTTTGTTATCTGGAATGATTTCCTACTAATGAGAAGAGAAAATGACAGCTTTAATTATCAAGGAAAGAATCATTCAGAGACTGGTTTATGTAGACTTCTCAAATTAAAAAAAATTCAAATATTAGTGTTTCTTAATTATGCAGTCTCAAGATAAATATTGGAATAATTCTTTTATTAGAAATTCAGGTTTTGTGAGAAATTCATATTTTCATTATTTTATTCAAAAAGCTTTTCAACATTTCTTACTTCAAAGAAATGATAATTAGCCATAGAAGACCAGCCTACCAATAGCACATTAATGTCGCTGTCAAAACTGATAAAAATGGAAACAATAATTAGGTTAATTGGCAGAACCTACTCATCCATTCACAACTCTTTGCTGGTTTAGGGATTGTTCTGGGTGAGCAAAGCAAAGCAGGCTTCCTGCCATCATGAAGTTCACAGTCCTGAGAGGTAAAGAAAAACTAAATCTAACAAATAGTCACACAAATACTTGTGTAACGACCTTTTGTAGTACGTATTCAAAGGCACAAGTAGAGGGTGTCTTGAGACCACAGCAGGAGAACTTCATTATGTTGGGGGAGCCAGTTTAAGAGCCTTGATGGTATGTGGGAGTCCAGCAGGAGGAGAGAGGAACTGTGTTGCGGGCAGAGGGAGCTGAATGTGCAAAGGCCCTGAGGTGGGGACAAACTCGTTTGGCTGGAGCAAATGAAGGCAGGCAAGCGTGGTTAGAGGGTGGACCAGGGAAAGGGTAGCACTCTGGCTGTGTGACGATGTCAGTTGGGGCCACACGACACAGTATGACTGTTTGTGGTTTATTGCTAGGACCCTGCACCGATCTAGAACCCTCCCCTTGTTCTTTCTCAAGATTGATCAGTTTCTTCTCTCCTGTGGATGGTGAGTGACCCCTGTGGAAGTAGGGTCACTCACTCCTGATGGTGAGGTCAATTGTCTGCTCCCCCCAAACCAGATTATTTCCCTTTAGTTAGTGCAGTGGTGCTCAACTGGAGGGGAGGGCAATTTTGCAACCCAGGAGACATTTGACAATATCTGGACACATTATTGGTTGTCAGAACATGGGAAGGGGATTCTACTGGCGTCTAGTGGGTATGTTGCTGAACATCCTACAACGAAAAGGACAGCCCCCACAACCAGCTATCATCTGGCCCCAAATGTCAATAATGTGAGGCTGAGAAACCATGTTAGAAATAGGAATTTTCAAACTGTGAGTTGCAACCTGCTAGTGGATTATGAAATCTCTCTCTATTGGTAAAATATAGAATGAACAAGATCAGAGGCATCACACTCTGACTGTGTGTATGTTTGTGTTATGTAAATGTAGTAATACACCACACACAGGTGTATGTTTTTGTAAATTGAGTGGCATTGTGAAATGTATTCCTTGCTGCAGTTTAAAAAGTTTGTAACCTGGGATGGAAAACCTACCAACACATTTCAACCAGTCTGTCCTTCCAGCTCCACCACGAATCTGCCCTGTTTTAGCATAGCTGTAGCCAGAGCCCAGGCGCTACCTGAAGTAGAACCTCTGCCAGACGCCCTGTGGCCATGGTGGGAGCCATTCTCACTCCAGCCAAGTTCTCCTTGCATTCTATCTGTCTGATGCACCACTTGCCACCTTAACTGGTCACGTCTTACTGAACCTTTGCAGACACACCTTGACTATCACCTCCCCTGTGCAGCCTCATTTTATATCATCCCTCGTAGAGTTCACCGCCTCCGGCACTGATGTCTTTACAGTATTTCGTTCCTTCCTCTGTTATAGCAGTCACATTTGGGTTCATGGCTGCCCGAGCTCGTTGGGGGCAGTAGTTATGTCTGAATTCTCCTGCTGTCTTCAGAACCTAAATGAGTTCCTTGCACAGGTACGAAGTGCTCAGAAGATCTCTAATAAATTCGTGAGCAGAGTCCTTCTATTGCTAATTATTTTATAAACTAAAATGTACTTTTGTGAGAAAAAAACTTTCTCAATATATATACTGGATTTTCACTAATGTGAATGTTCCTTCCATTTTCAAGTTTGTTAATTCTAATTTTTTCTGATTATTTAACAAATACATGCCTATTGAAGACAACTTCGGATAGAACAGAAAGATGTAAAGAAGCCCTCGTCCACAAATAATATATATTACTCATAGAATGTAGAAAACAATAATATAATTGAATACATAGGCATACACATTGTATATGAAATATATAAATAATTATATAAAATACATAATTATGTATTTATATATAAATATATAAGCATATAAAAATATATACATTTTACGTGTTTATGTCTATCCACCAGCTCAGTGTCATGGTGAAGTCTTTACCGTTGCTCCTGCTGAATGCACCACTTACACCTCCCTCCTGTGTTCAATCTTCGGACTGTTTCTCCCCACCTTGGCTAATCTCGCCCAACTGAGCCGCCCCTAGAATTTCGGTTGTGGCACAAGCTCTCTGGGGTGGGCTATACTCTGCTGCCCCCGCGTGTTCCCGCGCAGAATTGCAGAGAGCCGGGAGCACCTGGTGGAGCCGCTCTGGTCCCGGGTGGTCACCTTGGTGTTGCTAGTTTGTGAGCCCAAGGAACAAGAATTAAATCACGACTGCCACCCATTCGCAGACTCTGTTCACAGTCTGAAGAGAGTTGGAAGTCCTCTTCTGAGAAGAAATAGCTTCAGTGGGTCAAGGCGCAAGTGAGACAGGACAAGGACCCCTCTTAGAATGAGGGCTTTTGTGCATCTCTTTGTACCCTGACTGTGGGAACTGCCTTCCTGTGGGTGGGCAGAGTAAGTCCTGTGAGTACAACTTCGGTACTCTGAAGCAAAATGCCCAAAGCCTGTCCATCAGTGAAGTATCAGTTTTTTCTGCCTTCCAGTTGGCCGGGTGACGGAGAACTTAGTGAAGTCACTCCTATTGCATGGAGCTTGCGGGACTTCTTGTATTTCAGGCTTGTCTATCAGTTTCTCAGTTTCCATGAATTTGGATGGATTTCTGTGGATTTGGTACATTTGTTCACTGAAAGTTTTGCGATGTGTGTTTGCTCATCTTTTCCATCTGACAGAGTGCTCTATACTCAGTGAAGTCCTGTCTTTCTTCGAGACCAAGCCCTTGTGAAGCCTCTCCAAGCTTCTCTGTGAGCCCTGGCGCACACCTGGCCCTGCCTGACCTGCACGTGGTCTGGGTATGGGTCACCCGTGTTTCCAGGGCTTGGCGAGCACTGTTGCACAGGTGCCCAGGTAGACGGCAGGTGTGCCTCAGGGTGCCGTCCCAAAACTACATCGGTACGGTAAAAAAATTTTCCAACAAGGTTTTAATTCTTTTACTAGGTTTTTGAATAGATTTGGAATGTGGGAAGAAGTCACAGAAATGAATGTCTTAATGGTTAAATGTCACTTGCTGATTGCAGCCAAATTTCACTGATCACAGCTCTGAACACTGGTAGTGAGTGGTTCATGTGCTTTCCCATTAGGGGAGAGCCCTTCACCTCACCCCTGGGTCCTAGCCCCAGGTTGTAAGGGGACTGATTCCCAGCAGGGCTCCCACTGGAGGACAAGGTGCCACCTTCCAGGCGGCTGAATCTGGTCTACTTTCTTACTGGTGATTCCAAGCAAGTCACTTCAGCTTGTGGAGTCTCCGCTTCATCTGCAAAATGAGGTGCTAGGCTCAAGTATCTCTGAGGCCTCATCCAACACCAAGATTCTATATCCCAAGCTGGAGCATGTGGAAGCGAGGGGCCCAGCGTGAACTGAGAGAATGTAGCAGATGGGAGGGGCTGGTCTGCCGGCTCCCTCAGGGCAGTAAAAATCGGGGTGAGGACCTTTAGGAGTCACATCACCTCCTGGAGGTTTTCTGGGTGTTGAAAGTTGGAGGCATTCTTGAGAGTGGACCTCACTAGATCTGGAGCCCTGGCCCACGTGGGGTATTCTTGGGAAGCTGGTCCCTCAGTAAACATTCAGCGTTTGCACCGTGCTGGTGCTGAGCCAGTGCCCCCCAACATTCAGAGAAGGAGGGGTGTCTGCGTGTGTGCAAAGATGGCAAAGACCTCCTCACACCTGCTGCCAAATTCACTCCATACAGTTGCTGTCGCCCCCTATGGGGAACTCAGGAGCCTGGAAAGCCATGCAGTTGTGGGAGGGTTTGCTGTGTCATCCTCTGCATGACATGGCCACCTCAGCACGCACCTACTAAATGCCAGCAGGAGACTGGCAGTCAGTACTGGTAAAGAGACGTTCAAATCCTATTCCGAGTGTATGCTGTTTCGCATTCACTCACATCTCTGTAGCATCACACAATGAGGAAAGGAGACCCTGGTGATCTTGACGGGGTGGTATTGACTGCTGAAATAATTGCAGACTGCCCTTTCATAATGGCCCTCGTCCTGGGGGCTATTCACACACCCTGGGCTTTTGACCTCATCGTTTATTGTATGAGGGATTGGGAATGATCAACAGAGAGGTGCAAGTCACCCCATGAAGGGTGGGATGGTTTTTCAGGCATCGTCTGTGCAAGTGCTTCCCATCCCAGGCCTCTCTTCACTGATTCAAGAGAATTCCATCTTGTTAACTACTTCCTCCTTAAAACATGCTCTTCTTTACTTTTGGGACAATACGGTTTTCTCTCGACGTCCTGTCTCCTTGGCCAAGTCCTCTTCCTGCAATCATTCCCTATATATGGACCACCAACAGACACTAGCTATACGAATTATTATTATCCATGCCCTATTGCCACTGCTGGAGCTGAGGCCACTGGCCTCCTTTGCCATAATCACGGGCACAGCCTCCCAACAGATTTCTCATCCTCCAGTCAATCGGCCCATCCCCGTCGTTCCTTCACACTGCATGAGAGTGATCGTTTGTAAACACAACTTCTGAGCATGTCGCTTTTCTGCTCAAACCACGTTCATGCCATCTAACTGCCATTAGTTTGAAGTCTAAATCCTTTTTGATGGCTCACACAGACTTTCATGGGCTTTTCGAAAGGCTAAAAAAGAGAGTTGAAAACGATGAATTACTTTGCAGTAAGAAAGACTCATGAATGGAATTCCAGGGCCACCTGTTGACGTGGGTGGCAGTGGAGGAGTTGCTGCCACTTGTGAATATCCACCATGTGTCAGGCGCTTTAACATAGGGTATCTAGATTGTTTTCCAAAACGTCCTATGAGACCTATCTCATGCCATATCACTAACTTCATTTTGCAGATGAGGAAACGTAAGCCCATAAAGGACCAAGTGAACTGAGAGAAGTCACACAGGCAGGAGGTGGCAGAGCTGGTATTTGTACCCAGACCGGACGGGCACCCAGAGCCTGCAGCCTTCAGCACCCTCCGTTCTGGGAGGCATGTAGGCTTGTCAGTGGACAGTGAGAAAGCTGGAATTTTAATAACTTTGGGGATAATTTTAGCTTCACAAACAGAAGTGTTTTCTTATATAAGGAAGGAAAGGATATTTTCTTACCAAATTGAGTATTCATCCTAAATGGAGAAGTCATTAAAGGGTGACAAGGCAGAAATGCCTAGCTTTAGTTTCTGGGTTATGCAAGATAAACAGAAAGAATTCTGGCTTCTGGTTTCTACACTGTATGATGAGGATTGAAGCCTATAAACTCTGGGGTGGGGGCAGAGAGAGAGAGAAAGAGAGAGAGAGAAAGAAAATGCCAGATGGAAGCTCTATCACTTTTTATGACCTAATTTGCAAAATCCTTTGGTGTCATGTCTGTGCCTGTTCATTGAGGCAGCCACAGGGCCACCCAGGACCGCAGGCAGGGGGGTAGACTTCGCCTTGTGAAGGAGGAGGGGCAGTACCCTGGGAAGTCATTGAGCTCAGAAATGATATTGTAACCATTTCTGTGAAATGCAATCTACCACACTATGACATTATTGTCTTCTAATGTCACGTCAAAGCTACCTCCCCAGAACGTCACCCCTTTGAAGAGAAAGGTCTTGTCTGCATTTTCTCTGATGTGTACAGTGGCCGGCACATGGTAGGTCCTACAATCCCTATTTGTTGAATGAATGAAGACTCTAAACATTAAATAATAAGAAAACAACAGCCCAAGAAAAATAGAGAAAAGATTTCTTCACTTCGCCCAAGAAAAAAAAGGGATGAGAGATAAGCACATGAAAAGAATCTAAGCATCATTAGTCATTAGGGAAATGCAAATTAAATCCACAATGAGATATCACTCCATACCTAGTAGAATGGCTAAAGTTCAAGAGAGTGGCCACACCAAATGCTGGCCAGGACGTGGAGCCATTGGCATTCTCTTACATTCTGGTGGGAGTATAACTGCTAAAGCCACTTTGGATAAGTTTGGCTGTTGCTTAAAATTTTAAATATACACTTACATGATTTCACCCCTAGGAATTTAACCAAAGAAATGAAAACATATGTGCATACTAAGACTTGTACATGAATTTTCATAACAACTCTAGCTGTAATAGCTAAAATCACGCAATACCCCAAATGTCTGGCAACAGGTGAATGGATAAACAGATTATATTGTCTATCAGTGCAATGGAATATTACCAAGCAAGAAAAAGAAATGGATTTACACAGCAACATGGATACATTTCAAAATAATTATGCCAAATGAGAGAAGCCAGATTAAAAAAAAAGTACATACTATAGCATTCAATTTAGATAAAACTCCAGGAAATGCAAACAAATCTTTAGTGACAGGAAACAAGGCAAGGAGAGTGAGAAGGAGGGAGTCCAAAGGACCAGGAGGAATTTTTTAATTGCGGTTGTCTCAGTTTCTTATTGCTGCTGTAACAAATTATCACCACTATAGCATTAATAGCTTAAAAGAACACAAATTTATTCCTTGCAATTCTGGAGGTACAAGATGAGTCTTAGGGAGCTAACGTCGAGGCATTGGCAGGACTGGTTCCTTCTGGAGCATCCAGGGGAGAAGCTGTTACCTGCCTCTCCCAGTGTCAGAGGCAGCCAGCCTTACTTGGTGTGTGGCTGCGTCACAGCAACCTCTGCGTCCATTACGTGAGGACCCTTGTGATGACATTGGGCCCAACTGGACAATCCAGGCAATCTCCCTAGGTCAAGATCTTTAACTTACTCACATTTGCAAGGTCCCTTTTACCATGGAAGGAGATGTAGTCACAGGTTCTGGGCATTAAGATGTGGACACCTTTGGGGCCATTATGCAGCCTATTGCAGTGACAGTGTTTTCATGGGTGTATATTTATGTCAAAACTTAACAAGTTGTACACTTTGTGTGCAATTTATTGTATGTCAGTTATACCAAAGTAAAGGTGTTTTTAAGAGAGAGAAAGAAATATATTTTCTAGAATGCCTGTCTCTGAGCTCTGAAAAAAATACACTAAATATGATACCTGAATTATCTCTCTGAGTAATGATATGATTTCGGATTTAAACCATTTGGATTTGATCAAAGATGCTCCATCATCAGTGCCCAATAGAAGATCTTTACGCTTTCCAGCCACTGCTATGGTGGTTGGTCTCACTTTTGTTTCTGGAGTACACTCTGACATTTTAATATACATATATATTTTATATTTAAATATATTATTTATGTTATGTGCATATAAAATTACTACTTCCGGCTGCTGGATATTCTAGTAGCTCTCTTATCTTTCTCTCACATCTACATGTAGTCTGTAAATCAGAGATGAAAATAAAGCTTTTAGTACTGTGGTTGCTTTACTGCTGCTGCAGTTTCTTATTTTATGGCGCATTCACTTCACTCAGCTTCTAAGAAGAATATAGTTTTTGTTCTTGCAAAGTTAAACTTTACAAACTCATTTGCTGAGCAGCATATAAAGCATTTTTCCAGCGGTCAAGATGGATTTTCTATGGTTCGTGATCCAATGCTTACTCGAAAGAATTTTTTGTAAATGCATGCATAAAAATCCATTTGGGGTTATGAAGGAAATAAAAATATTTTGACAAACTTGTCTTAGTCCTTGGGGTGATTTCAAAGCCAACTCTCCCAGACAGCTGGGTGGACCTGGATGACGATGGTCCTTCTCACTCCCACAGGACTGGGAGGGGGACGTCCTTGGTGCTCCCTGGGCTGGGACAGAGGAGCGTGGAGAGCATGTGGGACAAGGCTATGTGGTACCGGCTGCTCCTCCTCCTGCTGTGCACAGGCCTGTGTGAGCAGGACGGGGCTGACACTCGCTCTTCGATGAGGCCTCTTGTTGAAATATTCAACATTCCTGTAGGAACGCTTGTGCCCTGGACCCTGGTCCTTAAGAGGGGGAAGGAGACTCAGAAGGACCCCCCAGGGCCTCAGTGGTGCACAGGCTCAGACAGCCACAGGGAACGAAAAACATGCTATTCCCTAGCACTTTGTTCCTTTGTTCAGGTTAAATTTTGACCTGGATCCCTTATAGACATGGCTTCTCTCACATATCCTCTCCTGGTTTCACATTTGTCACTGCTCTTGTGACAGCCGGTACTGACGATGTCCCTCCCTGCTCCCACCAGCTTCCGTATCCCACCCAGTGTCCTCAGAGCTCATCAACTTTCTGGCCTGTCAGGTAACAAGAACTAGGCCGGGAGAGGCTAGGACCACTTGAGACGTGATAGCTTGGGTGTTTGCAGGTAAGTACACCAGCAAGAGGCCCCAGAAAACCCATCCATAGAAAAAAACAAAGCTCTTTACAGGGTAGGGAGGGACTGTTCTTTGGTGGGTCGAGCCCTGGGCACAGTAGTTAAACAACACCCACAGCCAGCCCCCAAGTTGTCTGCTGATGTAGAATCCCACAGGGGTCTCCTAGGACATCAGTGCAGGGCCCTGGTTTATTATTACTGTAATAATAATTATTATTATTACAGTTCTGGGTATGTCCCTTTGTGACACACCCTAGAGATGGGGCTCAGTGAGCCCTGTGCCAAGCTGTGCTACCTTCTCCAGCTCCAGGACTATGCTCTTCTGATGGGGCACTCATCAGTGTTTTACCTGTAGTTACTTTAGGTTATTGCTTCTATCATTACATATAACCGTGATCAAACATATGTAAACTAAGCTCATTCAGACATCAGATGGCCTCACCTCCTGGAACTTTACATTTAATGTGGAAGTTCAGCTTGCTTTTTTGTGTGTATGTTACAAATGTGTACTCAGCTTCATCCCTTATCCATGGGTCTGTGACAGGCTCTGCAATTGTTTGTGAATCTTGCTTTCCTACTCTTTCCTCTCTTTCCTGCAGAAACTTCCCCTGGAAGGGCCGTTTCTGTCCCTGTTCTTCTTGATGGGACTGTCTCACACTGTCTTCCCAGCTGATGTCATCTCTTGTATTCCTAACCTTTCATGCTCACCTTGTTCCTTGGGACTTGGTGACCCTTGTTAGCACCAGGGATGAGCAAAGAGCACCCTAAATTCATGAAGTGTCTTTCATTTACAAATTGGGAACCTGAACTGCCTACACGAAGCATGGCATCATAGGGCATGACTTCAGGCTAGAATGAACTGCTGAGCTTCTGTACTTTTTTTATAAAGGGTTGAACATTGTCCAAGTTGTCTGTCCTCAGTATGGGATGGTTTATGCTGTGACTTTTCTCTAGGAAGAAGCCATTTATCTACGAAGATACCTTTAAAGGGAAACATGACAAAGTGGGATTTCAGTCCAATATAGTCTAATGAACTCAATCTGATGCAGAAATAACATCCGGGAAGCTAGGGAATGAACACATGCTGCACAGATGCATAAATCTCTGAAATTGTGCCACTGGGCCAGGCCGTAACTGTAGCAAGAACAAATCTAACTATATTCTTATTAGGTGAAAGACTGAATTATATTTATCTTTCTATATATGGCTAACTCAAAAGATTGTAAAACTTATGCACTTCTTCCCTTCTCACCTGGGCTTCAAAAGGTAACTATTCCTATAACTGATTCAGTATACCTTTACAGTAAGAATTTGGGCTGCCAACTGGCTAGTACAATTATTCAATTGCCATTTATAATAGTTCTTGGAAAATAGCAGATGGACCAAGTATTAGTTCCATTCTTCCTTCCCTTGTTTTCTAGTCCTCTGGGAGCTAGAAATCCCAAGATGTAGTGGAGGTCACACCTGGATCAGACCTTTGAACATACATATTCTTGACTGGACTCTGGCTTTTACTGGAGGAATGATCTTCAGCAAGGCACCTTTCCCCTTTTCTTTGTATAACTGGAATCTGTATAAATCAGTGGTTCTCAAAGGGGGACAATTTTTTCCCCTAGGGAAAATGTCTGGAAACATTTTTTGTTGTCATACCTGTATGGGAGAGGGTATCCTACTCACATCTAAAGAATGGAGATCAGGATGTTGCTGTGAACACCCTACATGCACAGGACAGCCCCACAACAGAGAATTCTCCAGCCCGAAATGTTAATAGTGCTGAGGAACCCTGGTGTAAAAGTAAATGATTATAATTAAAAGAATTTACAGTCACGCATCAATTAGTAGCAGGAATACACACTGTGAAATGTGATTTTGTCCTTGTACCAACATCATAGAGCATACTTACATAAACCTAGATGGCATAGCCTACCACACACCCAGGCTAGATGGTGTAGCCCATTGCTCCTAGGCTACAAACCTGCATAGCATGTTACCCTACTGAATACTGTAGGCAACTGTAACACGATGGTAAGTATTTGTGTGTCTAAACACTGTAGAGGTGACCTCTGCACCTCATGGTCTCATGCTTCCCATATTTAAAACACAGTCCTTTGCTCTTCATTCATTAATTCACATTCTTTTTCTCTTCTATCTCCCTGTATTTCTTATCAGGTTTTGAGAAGATCAAAACCTCATTTCTGGGTAGCTTACTTTTTGTCTTCTCTGAGAATTAAACTCTTTTCTAACATTGAATTTGGAAACACAGATTTAGGGAAATTTTTTAGGAAGACTTTGCTTCAAGAATCATTTTTTTCTAACTGACAGCATAGAAGTAGAATTTCACTTATTTGCTTTTGCTATTATTAGCCATTTATATAATACAATAATTTATGAATAGCATATTAAGACAAGCATTATAAATGAATGCTACCAACTGCATCAGAGAATGCACTCATTTTATAGGTATTGTATGTACTGTTTTCTATGTTTCTATTGTGCAATTAGATATGTAATAGAAATACAATTTCTACTAAACTGTACACTTAAAATGGTAAATATGGTAAATTATATATGCATATTTTACCTCAATAAAAATGAGAGATTGAAAATAAAAATAGAAATATAATTTTTATTGTATTTAAAAAATAATACCTATTTGTATGTTACTATGTGACAGACACACAGTAGAAGCTTAAAAATATTTACTGAATTAAATGAAATGTAATAAGGAAAATTTTAAAAATACAGAAAAATATAAAATATATAAAAATGATTAAAATTTACCATCCCTATGAAATAACCCCTATAAATATGTTTGTGTATATCCTTTAACCCTTGTCCCTGTATGTGTGTATGTATTTTAATCACCATTTCTAACTCTCTCTGTAGCTCTATCATTTCTACCTACATGTACAAACACACTGACATACATATAGACACATATATTTATAAGATTAACAAATTTGGGATCATAGTTTACAAAATATGTGGTGTTACAATGTTTATAAATATTGTAGTATGGTGTAGCAGTTGTAAGTGTGGGTTTGGAGTTAGACAAATCTGGATATAATATTGAATAAGTTTTGTAACTTCTTTGTTTCTGTTTTTTTTATTCTTATTAAAATGGGAGTGATCATATCCCCCCAAATTTTTGTGAGGATTAAGTGAAATAGTGTATGAAAAGTGCTTAGCTCAGTCTGTGAAACTTATAAGTTTTTCTACATTGCTAAGAACTCAGTGATGTACTTCCTTGATTTCCTTGTATATGTGTATCTTCAGATAATACAAAAATCACCTCTTTTTTGTTTCTTAAGCATTGATTCCTGGAATTAAAATTATCGAATCAAAGGAGATGAATATTGGCTCCAAAAAACTTGTACCAATTTCTGATGTTGTATTATAAAAGTAACATTTATTGAATGCTGACTTGGGCCAGACGTTGTTCTGTTTTATGTGTTTTAATTCACTAATTGCAATGATAACTCTGTGAAGTAGGTGTCATCATTTTCCCATTTTACTGATGAGGGAACTGATGCCCACAGAGCCTCAGTGACCTCCCCAAGGTCACACCGCTAGGAAGTAGTGGAGCCCAGACCTGAGTCCAGCAGCCTGGCTCCGGTCCCTACGCTCCCACCCGGGGCATATTCCTGAGAGGATCGCTGGCTAAGTCAATAAGAAAAGTCCTAAATATGAAGGGGTGTGCGAAGGTGGGCGGTGGAGAAGCTGCAACTTGGGGAATAGATGAGGAACTGGTGTTAAATCCAAGGCCTTTAAGAAAGATCTAAAGAGATGGATTTGGGGAGGGATGGGATGAGGGTGAAATCTGTGATCTTTGATAATATCTCTTAATTCCCAACTTCTCTAAAATTAAACAAATAACTGTGTTTATTTTTTATGAATCATGTCACATCCTGGGAACCTCATCTGTAGCTCAAACAAGCCGTGTTCCATTTACTTCCCAGCGACTAGCGTAATGAGGGAGCCTTTAATACTCTCCTCCTTTCCAGGGCCCTCTCTGAAAACTTAGTGTTCTGAGAAGGTTAATTTGCAAAGGAGAAGGGGTTCACTGACTATACTTTAATTCAGTTTTTAACAAGGAAAAGTTCTTTACATAAAAAGTAACAATTGCCTGTTGCAGGCATAGGCCCCCCATCTAGTCTAGTTATTCTATACCCCAATAACCTGCACAGGCCTTTGGAATGGACTGTGGTGCAGCAACGGTTCTTTTTCGTTTGCTGCAATGACCAGTCAATTGAGAGCAGAGGGAGAAGCATTCACAGTAAGAGGACTTGGTTCTTCAGACAATCAGTTACCACGACTCATGGCATGTCTAAGAGTTTTCTAGAGAAGTCACAAGGCCTGTGGACCCAACTTCAAGTAGGAGATCTTGTCCTCACATTCACTGGCCAAAGCTGTAATCATATTAATAGAATCATAAGATTCCAGAGCTGGAAGGAGAATTCCATGGACTTACTGTCAAGAACTGTGAAGAGTCTGTTGCAGATAAAGTAGGGATTTTGCCCTACATCTGCAAGCAAAAAGTTGGCCTGCCACACTTTCATGGATGTTGGTAGACAACACAATTTCTTGGTTTAGAAATTCAGGAAAGCTTATTGCTCACAGCAGGGAGTGGTAGGCAGAGTATTTGATGCTGATTCCCACAGGGTCAAGAGAAGATGACGCCTGGACACACAGTGGGCCATGCCACAGGGGAGGAACCCCAAGCTCATGAGTCTTTACTAGTGGTCAGTAAGCAAGCTTGCCTTGCTCCAGAGGAGACACTGTGTCTATTTTCCAGGGCTGTTTACTGTGTGAATGTCCTGGAAAATACAGCCAGGAAAAAAGGCAGTCACTGCTGGCTCACAAGATGCGTAGAATAATGTGAGACCAATAGAGAATTGTCTCCCAGCAACACCCACCCTTGCTATCGTACCACGTGGCTGTGGACAATGTCTCCATGGGCACGCCATGCCAGTCACCTCTCTGATTAATCTGACCAGCAGAGGCTGGGACTAAATCCATCAGTATGTCACCAACAGTACTCCAGGCAGCAGCATGAGACAAGACTGCAGTATTGACCTCTAGTGGGACTTCTGGAACTCCAGACCCATGTGGGCATCACAAAAAAGCCCCACAAGCCCCCAGGGTGTGTCTCAGGAAGCCAGGGAGCTCCTTCCTCCAGTTTGGTACAGCAGATGTTTAGTGACTGAGTACTGTGCCTTTCACAAGCTTGTGGACGCTTTTCAGAAGTGAACCTGACAGCAAGTTGGGGAGGCAGTTGGGGAAGTGATATTTGTGTCTGACAGGACTTCTCCACAGCTGCCTCCCCACAGGTAGAATCCCCTTTGACATGTAACAGATGGTGGTGTAGAGGAAAATAAGATGTCAAAGCCCTGTTATACCTCCAGATGTAGGACCAACATGGAGAATGCATTGAATTGGCCCAAATTTCCTGTTCACAATGCGTTGTTCCTTTCCTTTTCCCACTGGTGAAACCCAAACCCCATTAGTTGAATCTGGTGCTTTTGTTCTCATGGGTCTGAATAGGACAGTGACTTGGGGGTGCTCCTATACAACAGAGTCACCCAAGTTTGAGTCCCTCCTGAAGTTCCCCAGCATACTCAGACAGGTGCATGTGGTCATTGATCCTCCTGGGGACAGGGATGCCTCAGCCCTGTCACTGATCACCTTCCTGTTCAAGCAGCTCTACACCATCAAACTAGGCTTCACGTTCACTTTGGTGTCACATAACACAGCAGTGGCTTGTGGCTTAACCAAACGGCCTCCCAAGTTGTTGGTCTACTCCATGCTCTATGAGGAGAGGAGGTCCTCATGGCTGAAACTAGGATGTGCAGAAACACAAGAGACCCATGGAGAAGTGTCTCCATTGCTTACTTAGTCTCACTGAGCTTGTTTAATTGAGGTGAAAGTCACATAATATAAATGTAACCATTTTAAAGTGAACAATTCGGTGGCGTTCATACATTCACAATGTTGTGCAACCACCTCCTATACCTACCTTCAAAACATTTCTATCACTTGGAAGTAAAACCCTATACCCATTCAACAGTTACTCCCCACCTCTCCCTCCTCCCTGTCCCTGGCAACAACTCTTCTACTTCCTGTCTCTGTGGATTTGCCTATTCTGGACATTTCATACAAATGGAATCTTACGATATGTGACATTTTGTGTCTGGCTGTCATTTAACACAATGTTTTCGAGGTCCATCTATGCTGTAACATGTATCAGTACTTCATTCTTTTTATGGCTGAATACTGTTTTGTTGTGTGAATGTATCACTCTGTTGAGCTTTGCGTTTACAACTCTGTCTCAGTTACTAAGCCTGTGAACCAAACCACTCCCAAACTCAGTGGTGTGGACACTTGTCTTAGTATGCTCTCGATCCTGTGGGTCAGGACTTTGGACAGGGCTTGGTGGAGTCCACTTGCCTCTGCTCCACAGTGACCAGGCAGGCTGGAAGGCCGAGGGTGACTCCATGGCTGGGGACGGAACCATCAGAGTGACTTCAGTCACTTATCTGCTAGTTGATGCCGGTTGTCAGCTGGGGCCATAGTTAGGGCTGTCAGCTGGACAACCTACAGTGGCCTTTGCACATGGCCAGGACTTCTTCCCAGCGTGTCAGCTCACCAGGTCAGCCTTCTTGTATGGTGGTTCAGGGCTGTCTGATGGTGAGTGTGCAAGATAACAAGGCTGAAGGTCCATTGCCCTGGAAGGCCTGGCCTGAGAAGTCATCAGCATTCAATTGGTTTCTCATTATAAACCACAAGGCCTCCAGGCTTCAAAAGGAGGGGCATAGATGTCATATTCTGATGAGGAGGGCACAGTCACCCTGCAGAAGAGCATGTAGAATGGAGATGTCACTGTGGGCATCTTGGGGGAATGCGATCTGTCCTGCCTACCCTCTGGTCCCAATAATACCTCTTGTGCCACCAGCCGCCCTCCATCCTTTGGGTCTGCCTAGCTGAGGCCCCATACACCTGTCCAAATTCCTGACCCATAGAATATGTGACCATAATAAATTGGTTGATTTATGCCACTACATTTTGCTATCAGCGGCAGCACCTGGAACACAAATTTGATCTTGGGAAAGTGTACTCTCATGGAATTTTAAGATTAAAAGAAATGACGGGCCGGGCGTGGTGGCTCACGCCTGTAATCCTAGCACTCTGGGAGGCCGAGGCGGGTGGATTGTTTGAGCTCAGGAGTTCGAAACCAGCCTGAGCAAGAGCGAGACCCCGTCTCTGCTAAAAATAGAAAGAAATTAATCGGACAACTAAAAATACATGGAAAAAATTAGCCGGGCGTGGTGGTGCATGCCTGTAGTTCCAGCTACTCGGGAGGCTGAGGCAGAAGGATTGCTTGAGCTCAGGAGTTTGAGGTTGCTGTGAGCTAGGCTGACGCCACAGTGCCCACTCTAGCCTGGGCAAAAGAGTGAGACTCTGTCTCAAAAAAAAAAAAAAAAGAAAGAAAGAAAGAAAGAAATGACGGAGATCATCTTGTGCATCTCCTTCCACCTTCACAGGTAAGAAACCAAGGTGTGGGGTGATTTCTGAAGACAAGTGTATCCTGGTGGAGTTGGAATGATGACTCCACTACCTGGGTTGACAAACACTACCTGGATTTATCCCAGCTCCACACTTCACTCCCTAAGTCCCCTTGGAAAAGGCACTTGGTCCCCCTGTGCTTAGGTTTCCTTTCTGTAAAAATTTGTGTCACAGTAGTATTATGGGATTTTGTGTTCATCCAAGAAAAGTTCTAGAGCAGTGCCTGGCACCTAGGAAGTGCTCAGTCAGGATTAACAATTATCGTTAGGTTTATTATTACACCAGTGCTTTTTAATTTTTTGATTTATTAATTATTTAATTGATTTTTTTGTGTTGTTTTTTGAGTTATTTCATTTTTCTCCCAGCTTTGGGGCCAACCACAAACATTTTTTGTACTAAAGCCCACTGTGTTAAACAGACTAAAGCCAGGCATGAAGGCAGAGGTAGGGACTGGGCCTCCTGCTGCCGGGACCTCCTCCTCCTCCCCTGGAGCCCCTTCAGAGCACACTTTGAGAGCTCTGATAAGGCCTGGTTGCACCAGAGACTGCGACGTGGCCCACCCACTTCATTTTAAATTACTGTCTGTGAGTGTTTACCTCTTGGGACTTCATCTCTAGCCAAGTCATCCTGCGTGTTAAAGATGGCAGGGCACAGGAGGGAATTGGCCTGAAGTAGTGGTTTGCAGGTGTGACTGTCCATTGGAATCTCCTGAGTAGTGTAAAATACCAAGATGCCTGGGTCCCACCCTCAGAGATGCGGATGTGACTGGTCCCAGGTGCAACCTGGGCACTTGCATTTTTTAAAGCTCCCAGGTGTTTGTAAAGTGCAGTCAGGGTGGAGAATTACTGGCCTTGATCAATAATTTTCAACCTTTCAGCTGCACATTAAGATCACCTGGGATCTTGAAAAACAAATACACGAATGCCTGGATCCTACCACAGGAGATTCAGATTCAAAAGGTCTAGGTTGTGCCTGGGTCTCAGGGCTTCCTCTGTTTCTCCTTCCTTCCTTCCCACCTTGCTCCCCCCAGCCCCAGAAACCAGGTCATTGCAGTGTGCAACTAGACTTGGGAACCACTGGTCTGGAAGGAACAAATCAGTGTTGTGGCTCCACGTTGTAGACCAGTGGGGGCAGTCTCAGACCTGAGCATACATCAGAGTCACCTGGTGGGCTTGTTAACACACAGATGCTGGGCTCCCTGGATTCAGGAGGTCTGGGGTGGGGTTTGAGAATTTTCATTTCTGCCAGGTTCCCAGGTGACACTGCAGGTGCTGCCTGGGGACCCCACTCTGAGGGAGAGGAGGCAAATGTGGTAAGGAGACACAGCGAATGAGGGAGAGGCAGCACCAAGATCTTTCCCAGGAGTTGCTCCTGCTGCTGCTTCTGGCCCCAAGGATGCCAAGAAGGGATGCTGTCCTGCTTCCCCCGCACATGCGTTCCTGGGCCAGGGCACTCTTGGATGTGTTGTGGCTTAGGACCAGGTGTTGCTTCCAAAGATCCCATATACTCTGATGGAAAACCTGGTACAGATCCTTCTATCTTACTCCCCTCCAGGAAAATTAATTCTACAGATCAATTTTAGCTCACCCTTGGCATAGAGCTAGCTCAAACCAAGAATGGGTTCCCAACCACGGTGGTGTTTCCAGGTGTCAGCAGGTTTGCCTATGGCAGTCTAGGAAAAGTTCAGAGTAGTCTGCAGAAAAATGATCCCTGATGCTGACAGGCCCACAGATGCAGCCAGGCAACCCGGGGAGGGCCCCGCGGTGCACAGGAAGGAATGTGGCTGTGGAAGACAGGCAGCTTTTGCAGTAGGAGGGCAGTGTGAGGACGTGTAGACAGAGGGAGTGGAGACCCAACCTGTATTGGGATGGGCTTGGGCTAATTCAGGGTCTAGTCGCACAGGAGCATGGGCAGCTTAGCGTAAAGATAAGACAGGGACAAAGGTTTGAGGAAATAAGGCAGGAGCTCAGCTGTTGGAGATCTGGCCCACAGAAAGTGTGAACCAGATCAGTGTCCAGGGCTCAGACCCTGGGACGGGGGTGAGGGCACAGAGCTTCGGTTACGCAGCCTCTAGGCACTTGCCAGCTGTAATGCACATTCAAGAGTACCTCTGTGCAGAATGGGGGCACACGTGATGCATGTGTCTTGGCAGCTTATGGGCTGCAGGACATCTGCAGGGACAACCTGCCCCCGCGTCTACAGCGCGCAGCCATTGGCACGCTCCAGCAAATATTCAATCAAGGCAGTGCGAGCTACGAAGCGCAGGCCCTCCCCTCCTCACCGCCCTGGCTGCCAGCCCAGCAGAGATCTGTCAGCACCCACTGCCAGAGCAGCGTGCTCATCTCAGTCCCTGTCACGAGGTGTTGTTAGCAGGGCTCATACCTCTCTCCCATTAGAGAGGCGCCTACTGGGCTGAGGTTGTTTTCAGAACGGTTCTGCTAATATTCCAGTTTCCTGTGGAATTTGTTCTGTGGAAGGGGGAAAGCATGCTCTAGGGAGCATCATGGAAGAGGAAAACTTGAAGTGGCTCTGGAAGGATGGGGAAAATTTTCCTATTGATAGTTGACATTTGATGTATTAGCACAGTTTGGTATGTCAGTGTCTTGACACATCGAACTTGCCATTTGGACTAGATAGAATTTGTCCATATTTCTAAATCAGTAGATCTCAACAGGGGGCAATTATGTTTCCCAGGGACTATTTAGTAATGTTTGGAGACATTTTTTGTTGTCATAATTTGGCAGGGAGAGGGATGCTACTGGCATCTAGTTGATAGAGGCCAGGGATGCAGCTAAGCATCTTACAGTGCACATGACAGCCCCCAAGACAAAGAATTGTCCAACCCAAATGTTAATAGATGCTGGGAAATCCTGTTATAAACTGAGAGAATTTTGCATATGTGATTTTAGTAACAGAAAAGCCTACATTTGACTTCTAATGGTTGTCAGAGTTGTTTTGTTTTTGAAACCGGTATACATTTTGGGTATGTAATGTACCCTATTTAAAAAACTGCAGGAGTTGGCAAACCATTGCCTGTGGGCCAAATCTGGCCTGCCACCTGCTCTTATAAATAAACTTTTATTGGAACAGAACCATGCCCACTGGTCTACATACTGTTTATCACTGCTTTTGTGCAGTAATCTCTGAGTTGAATAATTGCAACGGAAACCACATGGCTTGCAAAGCCTAAAATATTTGCTTTCTAAACCTTTGTAGAAAACATGAGCTAACCCCCGGATAAAGGGATATACTAAATTGCTTTCTGCTGGTCAAAACACAGCTATGAAGGAGTAATCCTTCATTACAGCTCTAAGCACAAATCTGCAGTCTTTTGTAAGCTCTTTTTAGGTTCTTCAAAATCACCTAGTCTTTCTGATCTCCTTTTGACTTATTATATGAAAAAAAATGCCAGGTGTTACTCCTTCCTTATCTCAGGGAGATTAACATAACTCAAGCCAACTCTCTTTGCAGCTTTCCTTCATCTCAACATCGTGCCCAGCCCAAAGGGGAAGAACAGGCACATGAGAGCATTAACCATTGGGGTGAACTGGGAAGTTGGCTCCTCAGCACTTGTTAGCTGAAAATTGTTGGTTTTAGACTTGTCAGCCAAGAGACGCCTACCATATTGAATTTACACCAGTCCTTGGTCCTGCAGCCTCAGAAACCTGATCTCATGGTTCTCGGTGTTGGTCAGTTCCAGGTGTGGCAGGAACTCTCGCTGACCACGCTCTTGGGAAGCAGTTCTGAAATCAGAATGCTAGGTGTTAACTCAGATTGAAAGATACAACTGCCAAGAGACCTGAGTAATTAATTGCATTGACCTCAATGTACATTCTCTTGAAAGCCAGATTGTATACCCAGTCTAATGATCACAAAGTTGCTTAGTGATATAGCAACCAGCCTGTGATGCCAACTTTATAAAATAGCAGTAACTATAGGAGATACCACAAGGGTCCACTCTGGGCCAGGCACTGAGAAAAGTACTTACATGCATTCTATCTTTTAAAAGCATTGAAATGTCTGTTTAAATTATCTGCCTTCCTGCCACACTCTGAGCTCCTTGCAAACCTTGACTGTATTTATCCTGCTTAGTATAATATCCCTAGTGCCTCACATAACAATAAACATAAATAAATATTGTGTTGAGTGAAAGAAATAAATAAATTAATATACTCACAATTGGAAAGGAAAAGAGGGGATGTAGGATATCTTCTTTATGGATCAACATTGACAGCTGCAACACACACATCATGAGGAGGCAACAGACGAACTGTTTGCAGAGGTTCTTGCCTGGGTTGAGCCTGACATCCCACTTATCACTCTGCTCCTCGATGTGGTCCTTCTTTCTTTCTAGGGTGGCTGTTCCTCTTCTGATGAACATGCTCCCTCTCTTCAGCATTTTGTGCTTTGTTGTGAAAACATCATGCAGAAACTGGCAAACATTCTGTGTATATTACAGTGACTAATCATGATGGGAAGCACCCAAATAATCATTGCCTGGTCAAAAAATAGAATACTGCCAGCGTCCCAGAAGTCCACCAAGGGGCCGCTGCCTGACTCAGACCCTCTCCTTGTCCCCAGAGGTCATCATCATGCTGATATTGGTGACAAACATTTTTTTTTAATTTTCTTTATAGGTGTCCAGCTATTGATACATCCCTAAGCACCATATTTTACTTTGTCTTGTTTTGAATTTTACATAATGGAATAAAATGTTACATACTTCTCTGTAGCTCCCTTGTGTCTCCTTTTGGTCTCTTTTTGTATCTCAATGTTATGCTTGTGAGATTCATCCATGTCGTTTTGTGTTGCTTTTATTCATTCATTTTCATTGCTCTGTACTATTTCATTGCATGAACGCACCAGATTTCTTTTCCCATTCTATTGTTGGGTTGTTCCTGGTTTTGTGTTTTTGTGAGCAATGCTGATATGAACATTCTTAAAAGTGTTCTAATGCATACACATAAATGCAAAAATCTCCCGAAGGTGCATATCTTATGGTGAAATTGCTGGATCATAAGGTGTATATATATTTTACTTATGTAATGCCAACCAATTTCCAAAGTGGTTGTACCAATTTACACTCCTAGCCATGCATGAGGATTCCCTTTCTCTACATCTTCCCCAAAACATATTTTGCAGACTTTTAAGTTTTGGTCTGCTGAGTGGGAATATAATAATGGTGGTTTAATTTGCATTTCTTTGACTACTAATGAGGGTGAGCACCGTTTCATATAATTAATGGCCATTTGCATTTCCTTCCTTGTGTCAGATCAAGGTTTTTGCACATTTTTTCTATTTTCTGTGTTTTTTTTTTTATTGATTGGTGTACATTATATATTCTACACTTGAGCTTAGCCAAAAGGCCAAGAAGCAATATGTTATATATTCTGGAAAGAATTCATTTGTTGGAAAAGAGAGTGCAAAAGGCTCTTCTTGGTAACTTTTGATGAAAATAAGTTCTTAATTTTAATGTCCAATTTATCAATCTTTTCTTTTATTGTTAATCTTTTATATTTTCAGAAATCTTTTAAGACATCATGGAGTTACTTTTTTTGTACTATTTTTTGTAATATTTTTCTGTATTGTTTTCTAAAATCTTTGTTGTTTTACCTTTCAGATTTTGGTCTTAAATTCACTCAGAGTTGATATTTGAGAATGGTGAGCCATTGTTTGCCCCCTAAGAAAACTTAATTGTTCCCGCCCCAAATATGGTGGACAGCATCCTTTACCTCATTGGTCTGTGTTGCCAAGTCTCTCATATATCATAAATATATTAATGTATGGTACTTCTTATATATGTTTGTATATATCATAAACATATGAATGTATGGTACTGTATGTATCTACCCACCTTCCCAACTCCTAGCTGAACAACCCTATGGAGCTGTATAGTGCAATGTTAGGGACCTCTTGGGGTCCCAGATTGTCACTCATTGGGTGTGTGTCCTTGGGAAAGTTATGTAGCTTTTAGATAAATCAGTCTTGTCTTCTCACCTGTAGTGGAAATTAGTCATGTGTGGCTGCCCAATGCCTTTTGAAACTGTTTCTACATTTTGATGGTTCTCATACTGTAAGTCCTGCCTTCCCACAGTTAAAAAACAAAAACAACCCTACCTTTGCCAATCTCCCTTGTAACTAAGGTGCTGCGTGAGGTCTGATTTCCGCAATCAGATGTGCTGCGCAAGACGTGTGTGGAGTGAGTGACGGAGGTGGTGGCCATGTGGAGATTGCTTTGTTGGGAGGTGGGGGTGTGGCTCTTGGGGACCACTTCATTGCCTCCTTGCCCAGTTCTTGCAGGGCATCATTCTTGCCCCTTCCACCATGTACTGTGCCCATTGTTAATGAATCGTCTTCTATTAGATGCAAGGCGTAGAGGAGGGATTAACCTTTGCAGCTGTCAGTAAATTCTATTGCATAATTTAGTTTAAGCAGATGATTTCCAAAAAGGCAGCATGCTGACAATAGGAGGGCAAGGGAAGGAGGAGGGCACTGCAGCGTCAAAGAAGAGGAAGGAGAGGTGAGGCCGCTGAAGGGGAGATGGGATCCGAAAGCAGAAGCCCCAGAGAGCAGACTTTTCCTACTCATGTTTTTATTTCATTCTGGCCTTAAGCATACGGAGTAGGACCATGGCTTTGCCCTATCCCTCTGTAAATTTCAGAGGATTTTTCTTTATGAGGTGGAATAAATCAAAGGAAAAGAAAATAAAATCATGTTGGAAATTGTGATGATAAAACATCCAAGTAAAGTTAAAAGTCTAGAATATTAGACATAAATATTCACTAGGAAATAATCTAAATTTTTCTCTTTTCAAAAAATAACTTTCCATCTTTCATACAAAAATTAAGAAAAAATAAGTAACAGCGTATAAATAGAGCTTACTTTAATTCTTCTACTCCAGAACTTTTCTCTAAAGCATGAACTATAAAAAACATAGAGGAAGGAAAAAAACCATAAGTAGCTCTTGAGAGAGAAATATTTGAAATTCTTAGTGAAGAGAATATAAAGTTATGCTATTTCCAGTTAGCCTTGAAAAAAAAAGCGCACTCGTTAGTTTGATAAATACTTTGTAAAAGGTCAACCATTCCCAGGGTAAAAATGTTTAATCAAGGCAACAATGTACAATGAGCAGGAAGCAGGAAATAGTATAGAAAAGGGGAAAATCAGTTATCAATTCTGACATGAATGCAGTAAAATTCCACTGTGAGGTTAAGTTTTGTACTAACTGGTTCACTGATAGTACGGAGTAAGTAACAAAGATTTTTGGAAAAGAAATCAGGAGATTGGTATTAGTCTGAGAATTTTGTTAAATAAAATTGTTCATGGATAATTGGGTCAAAAGTTTTTATTTACTTTAATCATAAACTATTATATGATGGAATAAATTAAAATTCTATATAGTTCTATTAATATCAGCAACATTCAGATCTTTACCAATGAACAGTTCACATTGTTTAAGACTGGAAAATTTGTTAAAATAGTTTGGTACACAGGGGCTAGGTGTAGTGGCTCACGCCTTTAATGCCAGCACTTTGGGAGGCCGAGACGGGAGGATTGCTTGAGCCCAGGAGTTCAAGACCAGCCTGGGCAACACAGTGAGACCCTGTCTCTACAAAAAATAAAATAAATTACCTGGCTGTGGTGGTGCTCACCTGTAGTCCCAGCTACTCGAGAGGCTGAGGAGCAAAGATCACTTAAGCACAGGAGTTTAAGGCTACAGTGAGCTATGATTGTGCCACTGCACTCCAGCCTGGGTGACAAAGAACTCATCTGAAAAAAAAAAAAGTTTGGTACACAACGTATTTCCTTTTGAATTTAAAAATTCTAAAACATCTCTTAGCCATTAAAAATAGAATGAAAGGCATATATTAATAGTTACCTCATTTTCAGAAACACTTAGATTTATCTCATGAGTTTATTCCATCTTAATGTTGAGTAAGACCTATTATTATTAATAATTAGTCAAATAACTAATATTCACACATTAATCCAATCAATATTTGGATTGTCTATGACAATGGGCATGGCTCTGGGTCAGGGCCAAGCATGGCACCGTGCACAGGATGGGTGGTGTGATCCTGAGCTCAGAAATCATCACCATGAAGTGTGAGGAGCACCTTACATTTTCAGGAGCATGAAACCAAAATCATGTGTTGAAAGGCTCCATTTTTAAATGAGAGTGTTTTGTCCACAAGGAAGCCATCAAAGACCTCCCTGGCACTCAAGCCAGTAAGCTGTACTGGTACCCAGAGAACAGCAAGTGGACAGTGCGCTCAAGGGCTTCACGTGGTGAGGATCTAATTTTATTCTGAAAAACAAAGAAAAAGAACATTTATAACAGCCAAATCTTGGGGAAGTTTGCCTCCATGTTTATACTTCTGGTTATGTGCTTTCTTCTCTTTGAACAAGGCCACAAAATCCTAGGACTTTGATGTCAGTGTGGAACTGACTTTAAAAGTCATCTGACTGTCTGCTTTTCAAAGCAAGACTTGCCCCTCAGTACCTCGGATGAATAACCATGCTCTTTCCTTATGAAGCAGAGTGCTGCTTCTTTTCTTTTTCTTTTTAAAAATAGTATCCAATCATTCATTGATGGACACTTAGGTTCATTCCATATCTTTGAAATTGAGAATTGGGCTGTAATAAACATATGAGTGCAGGTGTCTTTTTGATATAATGACTTCTTTTCCTTTGGGTAGATACCCAGTAGTGGGATTGTTGGATTGAATGGTAGGTCTACTTTTAGTTCTTTGAGGAATCTCCATACTGTTTTCCATAGAGGTTGTACTAATTTACATTCCTAGGGACAGTGTATGAGCATTCCCTTTTCACCACATCTGTGCCAACATCCATTGTTTTTTGGCTTTTTAATAATGGCTATTCTGATATGGGTAAGGTGGTATCTCTTTGTGGTTTTAATTTACATTTCCCTGATGATTAGTGATGTTGAACATTTTTTCATGTGTTTCTTAGCCATTTGGATATCTTCTTTTGAAAAAAAAATGTTTTCACGTCTTTTGCCCACTTTTAATGCTTTTTTTTTCTTGCTGAATTGTTTGAGTTCCTTGTAAATTGTGGATATTAGTCCTTTGTCACATGTGTAATTTGCAAATATCCTCTCCCATTCTGTAGGTTGTCTATTTACTCTGTTGAGTATTTCTTCTGCTGTGCATAACATTTTTAGTTTAATTAAGCCCCATTTATTTATATTTGTTTTTGTTGTATTTGCTGTGGGGGTGTTAGTCATAAATTCTTTGCCTAGGCCAACAGTTTTCCCTAAGTTTTCTTCTAAAATTTTTATGGTGTCAGGTCTTACACTTAAGTCTTTAATCTATCTTGAGTTAATTTTCATGCATAGTGAGAGACAGGGATCCAGTTTCATTCTTCTGCATGTGGCCATCCAATTTTCCCAACATCATTTATTGAATAGGGTGTCATTTACCCAGTGTATGTTTTTGTCTGCTTTGTCAAAGACTCATTGGTCATAGGCATATGGTTTTATTTCTGGATTCTCTATTTTGTTCCATTGATGTATGTGTCTACTTTTATGCCAGTACCATACTGTTTTGGTTACTATATCCTTATAGTACAAATTTGAAATTGGGTAATGTGATGCCTCCAGATTTGTTCTTTTTGCTTAGGGTTGCTTTGGATATTTGGGCACTTTTTTGATTCCATATGAAATTTAGGACTGTTTTTTCTAATTCTGTGAAAAATGACATTGATATTTTGATGGGAATTGCATCTGTAAATCACTCTGGGCAGTACAGACATGTAAACAGTATTGATTCTTCCCATCCATGAACATGGGATGATTTCCCATTTGTTTGTGTCACAGAAGATTTCTTTTATCAGTGTTTTGTAGTTCTCCTTGTAGAGATCTTTCTCTTCCTTGGCTAAGTATATTCCCAAGTATTTTATTTATTTATTTATGTTTGCAGCTATTGTAAATACATATTCTTTTGTTTTTGTTGTTGTTGTTGTTTTTGAGATAGAGTCTCGCTTTGTTGCCCGGGCTGGAGTGAGTGCTGTGGCATCAGCCTAGCTCACAGCAACCTCAAACTCCTGGGCTCAAGCAATCCTTCTGCCTCAGCCTCCTGAGTAGCTGGGACTACAGCCATGCGCCACCATGTCCGGCTAATTTTTTCCATATATATATTTTTAGTTGTCCAGATCATTTCTTTCTATTTTTTAGTAGAGATGGGGTCTCGCTCTTGCTCAGGCTGGTCTCGAACTCCTGACCTTGAGCGATCCACCTGCCTCGGCCTCCCTGAGTGCTAGGATTACAGACATGAGCCACCGCGCCCGGCCAACTATTGTAAATAGTATTGAGTTCTTGATTTGATTCTCAGTTCGGCTGTTATTATAGAAATGCTACCGATTTGTGTACATTAATTTTATAACCTGAGACTTTACCGAATTTATTTAGCAATTCTTGGGTTCTTTTGGAGGAGTCTTTATAGTTTTCTAGATTTATGATCGTATCTGCAAACAGGAGTAGTTTGACCTCTTTTCCAATTTGGATGCCCTTTATTTCTTCCTCTTTCTGATTGCTCTGCCTAGGACTTCCAGTACTATGTTGAATAGAAGTGGTGAAAATGGGCATACTTGTCTTGTTCCAGTTCTTAGGGGGAATTCTTTCAACTTTACTCCACTCAGTCTGATATTTGCTGTAGGTTTGTCATACATGGCTTTTGTCATTTTGAGTCATGTTCTTTCTATGCCTAGTTGTTAAGGGTTTCTATCATGAAGGGGTGTCAGATTTTATCAAATGCTTTTTCTATATCTATTGAGATGATCATATGGTTTTTTTTTAAATTCTGTATATGCAGTGAATCACATTTATTGATTTGTGTATGTTGAATCAACCTTGCATCCCTAGAATAAAATCCCCTTGATCTTGGTTAATTATCTTTTAGATGTGCTGTGGATTTGGTTTGCTAGTATTTTATTTAGGATTTTTGTACCTATGTTCATGAGGGATATTGATATGTAGTTTTCTTTTTTTGTTATGCCCTTTCTTGGTTTTGATATCAGGGTGATATTTGCTTCATAGAATGAGTTAGAGAGGATTTCCTCTTTCTTCATGTTATGGAACAGTTTCAGTAGATTAGGTACCAGTTCTTTGTAGGTCTGGTAGAATTTGGCTGTGACGCCATCTGGTCCTGGGTTTTGTTGTTGTTGTTGTTGGGATTTTCTAATTACTGATTCTATCTCACTACTTGGTATTCATCTGTTCAGAATTTCTGTTTCTTTCTGATTCAAACCTGGGGAGGGATATGCTTCAAAAAATGATTTTCCAGTTTGAGTGCATAAAGGTGTTCGTAGTAGTCTTGGATGATCTTTTGTACTTCTGTGGTATCAATTGTAATGTCTCCTTTTTCATTTTTGATTGAGCTTATTTAAATTGCTTCTCTTCTTTTCTTGGTTAATCTAGCTAGTGGTCTATCAATTTTATTTATCTTTTCAAAGAACCAACTTTTTATTTCATTGATCGTTTATTATATTTGGTTTCAATTTCATTTAGTTCTTCCCTGATCTTTGTTATTTCTTGTCTTCTGCTATCTTTGGGGTTGGTTTGCTCTTGTTTTTCTAGCTCCCTGAGATGTGACATTAGGTTGTTAATTTGTGATATTTCTGTCTTTTTGATGTAGGCATTTAATGCTATGAACTTCCCTTTTAACACTGCTTTTGCTGTATCGCAGAGACTTTGGTAGCTTGTGTTGCTATTGTCATTCAATTCAAAAAAATTTTTTTATTTCTATCTTGATTTCTTCATTGACCCAAAGATCATTTAGTGGCAGGTTGTTTAAATTCCATGTGTTTGTATGGAGTTGAGAGTCCCTCTTGGAATTGATTTCTAGTTTCATTCCACTGTGGTCTGAGAAGATACATGTTGTGATTTTGATTTTTAAAAATTTGCTGAGACTTGTTTGGTGGCCTAAAATATGGTCTATCTTGGAAAATGTTCCATGTGTTGATGAGAAGAATGTATATTCTGTAGTTTTGGGGTAGAATGTTCTGTAAATGTCTGTTAGATCCATTTGTTCTAGAGCATGGTTTAAGTCCAGTGTTTCTTTGTTGATTTTCTGCCTTGATGATATGTCTAGTTCTGTCAGTGGAGTGTTGAAATCCCCACTACTATTACATTTCTATTTATTTCATTTCTTAGGTCTAGTAGTATTTGTTTCATGAATCTGGGAGCTGTGTTGTTAGATGCACATATATTTAGGATTGTTATATCTTCTTGTTGAATTGATCCTATTATCATTGTATAATGACCATCTTTGTCTTTTTAAAAAACTATTGTTGATTTAATGTCTGTTTTATCCAATGTAAGAGTTGCTACTCCTGCTTATTTTTGGTTTACATTTGTGTGGCATATTTTTTTCCACCCCTTTACCTTGAGTCTATGTGACTCCTTATGAGTTAAATGGTTTTCTTGGAGACAGCATATATTTGGGTTGTGGGTTTTTTATGTATTCCATCAATCTGTATCATTTAGATGGGGCATTTAGAACTTTTACATTCAACGCTAATACTGATAAGTGAGATACTGAGATACTGTTGCAGTCATCATGTTTGTTGTCAACTAGTTGCTCTGTATTCTCCCTTGTGTTATTATTTTATAAGAGCCATGAGCTTTTATTTTCAGGTATTTTTACACTGGTGAGTGTCAATCATTCTTTTCAGTGTTTAGAGCACTTTTAAGCATTTCTTGTAGGGCAGATCTAGTGGTGATAAATTCCCTTAGCATTTGCTTGTCTGGGAAAGACTTTATTTCTCTTTCATTAATGAAACTTTGTTTTGAAGGATACTAAATTCTTGACTGACAGTTATTCTGTTTAAGAACACTAAAGATGGGACCCAGTCCCTTCTGACTTGTAAGGTTTTTGCTGAGAAATCTGCTGTTAAGTCTGATGGGTTTTGCTTTGTAAGTTACTTGATGAGTTCATCTTGGAACTTGTAGAATTTTCTCCTTCACTTTGACTTTGTCCAGACTGATGACTATGTACCTTGGTCATGTCCTATTTGCAATGAATCTTCCAGGAGTTTAATGACCTTCTTGAATCTGGATGTCTAAATCTCTAGCAAGACCAGGGAATTTTTGCTCCATTATTCCCTCAAATAGATTTTCCATGGTTTTTGCTTTTTCTTCTTCTCCCTCAGGGGCACCTATGATTCTTATGTTTTGGCATTTTACATAATCCAATATTTCTTGGAGACTTTTTTTCACTTCTCTTGATTATTTTTTCATTATTTTTTACTGACTGGCTTAATTTGAAAATCTTGTCTTCAAGCTCTGAAATTCTTTCTTCTGCTTGGTCTAGTCTTAAAACTTTCCACTGTATTTTGAAATTCCCTAAATGACTCCTTCATTTCCAGAAGTTCTCTTATTTTAATTTTTATTATCTATGTCTTTCAAATTTTTTCTTCATGTCCTGAATTATTTTTTGGTTTCCTTGTGTTAGTTTTCAATTTTCCTATCAATCCCATCGATCTTACTTGTGATCCGTATTTTGAATTCCATGTCTGACATTTCAAAAATTTCCTTTTGGTTGGAATCCACTGCTAGAAAGCTAGTGTCATCTTTTTGCATGTCGAAACAGTCTGTTTTTTTCTTATTGCCAGAGTTCTTATGCTAGTACCTTCTCTGGAACCTCTTCCCTCAGCTCAAAACAAATAGCTTTGCCATTCACCTGTTTTCTGCCAGGAACTCTACTACTCAGTGTAGAGAGGGAGAGGTGCACTGCCTTTAGGCTCATGCAGGTGTGTACCCATTGTGGTGTTGCTGGAAATTTGGGTTGGTTGGACCTTAGACCCATGGGAGGGTGTTCAAGTGCCAGTGGTTGTGGCATGAAACACCTATCATTGGTGGTTAACATATATGGCAGCCACTGTTATTATTACTACAGTTGAAGATTATTTATCTGGGAGTTTAAATATAAGAAGCATCAGAATAAAAATTGTTTTAAAATAATTTTAACTGTGGTCATCGTTTTCTATAGCTCCTGCTTGTTAATTGTGTGGTCTGCCAGGCTGCCTGTGGATATCAGGGAGTTTGGGGGCCCCCAATCTACTCAACATGAACAGGACAGCCTGGGTCAAACTGACTCTATTGAAGGTTTCTTGACCTCTCATTGCATGGAACAAAATACAAGTCCTAAGAGGAAGACCCAGCTCAGATGTTCAGGGTGAGAGGAATGTGAAGAAGAAAGTGGTAGCATAAACACACAGATGAGCCGTTACCGTAGCTTCGCCTCCTTCAGGTTCCACAGAGGCTGCTGCAACAAGCCCTGGTGATAAGTGGTTTTTCTGCCCTCTCCCTCTACACCAGCGAGCATATCCTGGTGATTACAATTTTCGGGTGTAAGTGAGATTTTAAATTCTCATGTTAACATTGATAAATAAGAAGCAGTCATTGTATTTATCATCATTTAGGGCTTCATGCATTTACCATTTTTAGGTATACTTATTCATTTGTCCAGCATTTATTAAGCACTTACTGTATGCTGGACTCAGCTTTCATGGTGAAGACAGTGCAGTGAACAACACAGAGTGACCTGCTGTCCTGCTGCAGCCTGTGCTCTCCTGAGTGAAGGAAGACAACATGGTGTGTCAGCCGGAAAGAGAGAAGCTAGGAAAAGAGGGGTTGCCACTTGGAGGAGAAAGGAAAAGAAACAACACAGTCTTCTAGGACAGAGGGAGACTAAATTGACTAGGCCTGGGGGAACACAAGAACTGCCAGGCAGCTCTAAGGGCCCTCTTGATGTTAATGATCCTAAATTTAAGTGTGGCCAGGTAGTCCAGGTAGGAGTTTTTCTATCGTAAGTCCAAGTGCAAGGGTGCAGGTGAGGCACTAATATTTTCAACTGGATTCCTATGACATGTCTATTTTAAATAAAATGTTTGTTAAGACATATGCACTTTTAAGACTCACTTATTTCTTACATACCCATCATTGTTTTCTTTCAGAACTAAGGCATTTCAACTCTGGAACTGTTATCTGGTAAATTGCAATGCCTTATAATTTTTATATTCTTATGCAGACCACCCAGTTTTATTCAAATAATAGCCAGATGCTGACATTCAACATTTCTATTTGGTTTCTTATTGTTTCAGCAGTTGTAAAATATAGGCATCATTGCTGCACTCTGGTGCTATGTAGGAAAACTGCACCCATATCTTCCAGTTAGAAACACCTGAGCACCTTGCTGATACAGTCTGTCTAAATGCGTCTTTCTAACTCGCTGCAACTCAGTGGAATGACTATGAAGACTCCTAAATTTACTGTGTTACTGTAGCTGATTAAAATAGGTAATTATTTATTAATTGTCAACTCTAAGAAAACGACTATTCTTCTCCACATCCAGTGGCCCAATCCATAACCATAGATGTGGGTATGAAGATAAACACACAAACATTTCCAATTTCTATGGTATTTGAATTTAAGATTGATTAGTGTGGATATTTAAGAATTTTTCATCTTCAGGACTTAAAATGAACATACAAATAACCTGAAGCATGTAAAATTAAATAATTTAAACCTAAAGCTGTTGGAATTTTATTCTGAGCTGCGAGAGGACCATGACTATGCAGCCTGAGTTGGGCGCATGTAGCTGCAACTTCTGCCTTTTTTTTTTCCTGTAAATAATTAAGACCCAGTTGTGCCAGAGATAAGACTCCCTCAGATCACTATCCCTCCTTACGCAGTAATAAAGTAATTTTCCTTGGAATGTAGCAATCCATAACCAATCAAACTGCTGTGGGTATGCACCGATCTTGTATGGAAAAGGTTGTAATCCTGCAAAAATTTCTGTATAAGTGAAACCTTAACTTCTCCACTTTGGAACTATTTGTGGGCTCTATTCGTGGGCTCTATTAGTTTAGAGTTCCCAGGTGGCCATCCTCAAGCTTTGCACTCAAACTCTATAATTGATCATATTTTCTGAATCTCATCATTTAAGGTTGACAAAAATCATTAACAAATACACTAGAATAGTGGGTTTCAACGCGTGTCCTTTGACCAGGAGAGTCAGCATCACCTGGGAGTTTGTTACAAACACAAATTCCCCTGCCCTACCTTACCTGCTGGACCAACAGTCTGAGTATGAACAAGGCCTGATTCTGACTTCCCTAAAGTTTGGGAGCCGCTGGTTGGAGCCTTGCTTCTCCAAGTGTGGTCTGTATGATTGACAGCACTGGGGAGGTTGTGAGAAGTGCAGCCTCTGGAGCCCTTTCCCAGACCCCCTGAATCAGAATGTGCATTTTAATAGGATCCTCTGCTCTTTCAAATTTGAAAAGCACCTTTTTAGAAGACACAGATGACCAAGACTGTTCTTTGCATACCAAACAGGCATTCCTGCCCCTTTTCTCTGCTAAGACCCTGATCTTATAACTGGCAGGGCAAACGGGAGTGTCTTGTACATTTTGAGAAGAAAACAAAAGAAATTATTTCCATTGCAAATTATTTCTCTAGAAGTTGCAGTTGCTAGCAAAAGCTTCTCCAGGAAAAATGAACGATATCTGTGTGCGCAAAAAATGTAGAGCTTGGAAGAAAAAAAAGAACCACTTCCTCCTCCACATCCTTGGATCGAGGGGCCAGGCCTGCATGTTCCCTGATGGGAACTGGGGCAGGGTGCACAGTGAGTCACAACTGGGGCTTTGGCCTGCCCTTTCTCTTCAGCTCTCCTGAACACTTTTGACCTGGGTAAAGTAGGAGGAAATTGTGCTATGTGAACTAGGTTTTCGAGACATTCTGTTGTTCCTGGAATACTGAGCTTAAATCCAGATGTGGTCCCTTAGGAGGTATTTAATTCTTGGCATTAATGTAGCTCATCTCACATGCCCACCTTCTTCACACAGATACTGTAAGCCCCACATACGATGATCTGTGCAAAGCAAGTTCGCAGACTGCAAAGTAGCAATTAAACAGAAGAAATTACAGTACCTGCTGTAGTTTCTGCACTGACTTTTAAAAATGCAGTTTTGAAAACTTACACCAATTCATTTTCTAAAATAGGAAGCAGGCATGAGTAAAGGTTACCAGTTAGGGTCTTTTAAATTTAAATTCTTTAATTACTTGACCTCAGGTCTCCTTGGTCTATTAAACTCTTACTTTCCCTTCAGGAAAAGAAAATGTGTTTCGAACTATAAACATTATGGACGGCACACATCTTTTATTTCCTAGTAGTTGTCTAGCCCCAGTAGGGAAAAAAGTGGGTAGAATCCCACTTTCCAGTAAGACACATTACTTTAATTCAATGCAGCCAAGACAGATTGTGTCTCTTTACATGATGGGTAGCATAAGAGGCCCTGGGGATAGAAAGATGAATAAAATATGATAGCTTCCCCCCGGAAAAGTTCAAAAACTGGTGGTGGTGAAGCATAGATATTTAATAGAGTTTAACTGAGCAAAGAATGATTCACAAATTGGGCAACCCCCGCCCCCTTCTCCACCTGAATCAGAACGTGTTCCAAGGACACTGGGGCTGCCACGTGGTCAGATACGTATGGACAGAAGAAGGAAATGATGCACGGAGAATGGAAGTGAGGCACAGGAACAGCTAGACTGGCTACAGCTGGGCATTTGCCTTATTTGAACAGGCCTTGAACAGTTGGCTGCCTGTGAGTGGCTGAAACTGGGCTGCTGTGGCTGGCTGACACCGGCTGCTTGTTATAAGAGTAGGTTACTGCCTACTTACGTATCCAGTTAAGTTACAGTTCACCGCATATGGAGAAACATTTAGGCTGAACTTAAAATGTGTAAGGGGGCAGCTGTAGGCTGCATGATGCAACAAAAGTGGGCCCATTATAACACTTGCTTTAACTAAGCCTCCTGGCGTCTCACACTCCTGTCTCCCCTCTCCTGCACTCTCATCTATGAATAATACGGGAAAGATGGGCGGAACAGCCTGATAGGTTTTGAATTTCCAAGATTTTCCCATAAAAGCAAAGAAAGCACTCAGGATATGTGAACTAAAATAAAATCCTAAGCCCCCTAGCCAACTGAATGGACACTCTCTTGGCCAAGGGGACAGACCCCACGTAAACCTGAAAACTGAGTTGCTGGCCATGAGAAGGGAGGTTGGACACACCCCTCCTTTTGGAGTTACTCTTTGTAACAACAAGATGGCCACTCAAGACAAAAGTTAAACCACACCTGCAGGCCACCAATTTACTTAACAGATCACTTGAGTCCAGTATGTCTGGTGACTTGTCTGATTAACAGACATCCTTATCTTAACTTAAAACATTTCAACGCTTTAGACAAAGCTTTATTTCTTTAACCAATTACAAATCAAAGAATCTTTGAACCCACCTACACCCTGTATTTCTCTGCCTCGAGATGTCCCACCGTTTTAGGCCCAGCCAACGTTCACTTTTCATGTATTGGTTTATGATTTTACATGTAGTTCCCATCTCCATGACAGTATGAAACCAAACTGTTACCTGGCCCTCTTGGGCACATTTTCTCAGGATCTCTTGAGTCCATGGTGTTCACACACATTTGGCTCAGAATAAACCTCTTTAAATTATTTTATGAGTTTGGATTTTTTTTTTCCATTGACAGATAGTACAACCTGAGACATGCAGACAACATCTCCCAGAGAACGAGGTGAGCAGTAAGGAATCTCCACACGTCCTAAATACAAGCACTTGGGATAGGACCACCTCCCGCCCCAGATCAGCCTGGCATCAGTGCTTGTGTGCAGGAAGTGGAGGGAAGGTGGTCCCAGCCCTCCGCCACCCCAGCTACCCCAGGCAGGGCAAATGCTGGGAGGGCACTGGCAGCATTCCTGCCCAAGAGACCGATGTGATAGGTCTGAGGGTGTTGGAGAAGCTGGGTCTATATACTCAACAAACCAACAAATTCAACTCGCTTACAAAACAGAGATCTTCATGGAGGGAAACATTGTGAGTAGAATCTAATTAGAGCAAGAGCCAGAGACAATAAGAACAAAGAGAAGAGAAGGCCCAGGTAGCAGCAAGGGATGGCAGCTGATAATATTGCATTGCCTGCTTCAAAAGTGCTAAAAGAATAGATTGTTAATGACCTTGCCACAACAAAATGATAACGTGGTGAGGTGACGGAGATGTTAATTGGCTTGATTAAATCTTTCTGCCATGTAAACATAGATCAAAACGTCACATCGTACCCTATAAACATACACAGTTATTATTTGCCAATTAACAAACAAAAGCAGAGGAGGTGGATCCCAGCACACGGCCATTTTTGACCACTTTGCAAAAACAACAGATGCTAGACAAGCCCTGCTGGCTCCCTGCTCCTGCCAACATGCTCAGAAAAACCCTTTTCACTAAAAAAAATCATAATCATAGTCATAAAAAGCAACAAAAAAGAATAATGGCTGAACCCTCCAAAGTTATCATAAGAAAAACAGAGAATAGGAGCAAAAGAACATCCCTTCAGACGATGAAATCATGACAGAGACACACAAAACAGATGAAAACTAAGGTTGTGTTTTAAATAAGAGAGCCCTGGAGCTGCACACTCCCACGTTTAGCGATGAAATGCCATGATGTCTGGGATTTGCTTCTGAGGAATCTGTGAGCGGACAGCAGGTGAGGAGTGAGAGAAACAAGGTGGGTCCCTTCAGGAATGAAGGGGGAAGCCGGGACTGGGCGGGCTGTAACTGCAGCATCCTTGTAAAGGTTTAACGGCAACATCCTCCTCTCCCTCTGGGAGCCCTCACTCGGGTTCCCCTGTGGGCGCCAGTGATGACGGGCTCCATCTTCGGCCCTCTTTCCCCAGCTCATTCTACAGAATTGGGCAATTTTATTCACACTTATGACTTCAAATTCTACTCACTCAGTCACGGCCACCACCTCTTCCTTTTCCACCTAGACATCGGTCCAGGATGCCAGCACGTCGATGTACTCACTGGTCCCTGAGGCATGTGACATTCAAGGTGTCAATGGCTGAACACATCATCTCCTCAGTCCAGCTCCCTCTACTCTACCCCATTTCCATGAAGCGCCTCACCGTGCGCCTCTTATCCAAGCCAGAAGCCTGAGCGTTACCCGGGATTCAACTTTCCCTGAATCTGCAAATCGTCCCCCCAGCCTGGCCTCGTTTGCTTCAGGAGTAGTTCCCACATCCACCTCCTGTCTTCTCTCCACTTACCCTCCAGCCCACCGCCACGGGCCTTCCACCGAACATCTTGCCTCTGGCGATGCTCTCCATGTACAGCCAGAGTGAGCGTCCGTTCAACAAGAGTGGGTCACCCTCGCACATCCCCTGTGGGTGCTCAGCGCCGGGGGCTTAGCAACCTAGTTCATCCCAGGGTGGGCGAGTTTGCCTTTCCCTCTCCCCTGCCCACCTGCCCGGCCTCACCTCTGCTACTCCTGTCCTCCTCTTCACGCCTCAGCAGAATGGAAGTGTTGGACCAGCTCCATTTCACTAATTTTCTTTCTCTGTGCCTTTGCACATGCTCTCCCCGTCTGCAACATCTTCCCTGGCAAAAGCTGTGACTTCTCGTCTTTGTTTCCTCAGCACTTGGCTGGGTGCTCAATGTGTATCTGATACTTCTAAACATTTCAAAATATTTTTGAAGAAATAAATAGGGACACTATTCATAAAATCACTTTATTTATACTTATGTCTTTGTTGCCCCGCCTCACCAATTAGCAACTATAGACAGTCTCCAACTTACAATGGTTCAACCTATGGTTTTTCAACTTTATGATGGGGCAAAAGTGATGCCATTTAGTAGAAACAGTACTTTGAATTTTAATCTTATCCTAGGCTGGTGATACCATACTCTGAATGCTGAGCAGTGGCTCCCCATCACTCACGCAATCTCAAGGGTAAACAACCGATACTCCGATACTCTGGGGTGGACTATGTTGACAGATGATTTTGGCCGACTGTAGGCTAATGTAAATGTTCTGGGCACTTTTAAGGGAGACTAGGCTAAACTATGATGTTTGGTAGGTTAAGTGTATTAAATGCATTTTTGACTTACCAACCTAAAAATGTTCTCACAGACGACATTCTTATCTTGTCCATAAGCCAGGGACTGCCTGTATAGACACTCCTCAACTTCGGATGGGGTTATGTCCCAGTAAACCCAATGGTCACGTCTATACAGACAGTCCCCGGCTTATGCACAAGATACGCTCCTGAGAACATCTTTAGGTTGGATTTCTATGTAACTTGGATCCCTCACAAATAGCACAGCATATGCAGCAAAAATAACAATACTATAATGGCTCATATGTGGTAATAATAATACAGTGTAACACTGTAATAATAATAATACCCCTGTACTGTAATGGTGAGTTGTAGACACTATTGTGCTCTTTCTTTCAATTCGAACAAACAGAACATAAAACAAACTCATGCAAAAAGTTTAGATAGGAGATAGGAAAAATTTCAAAAGAGAATATTAAAGGTTAACACTCCCCTAATGTTACATCAATGTCTTGCTCACTGGAAGTGGCATTTTCGAGGCAAGACGGCAGCTGACATTCATTGAAGGTGACGATGGAGATGGTGCTGGAGAGGATGGAGTGGGAGCTGGAGAATCAGGGTTCAGTTCTGTTGCTGGAGGAGGGGAGCTCACCACTGAAGTCAGTTTCTTGAAAAAGGTATCTAGGATTTTCCTTTTTTTCATCATAAATGGCCTCATAGCAGCTGCTGTTCTCACTAACTGTGAGGTAAACCTTTGTAAACTGCTCAAGCTTAGCAAATCCTGCCTCAATGAGACGAGAGGCTTCAGCTAATTCTTTTGTCCTAAACTTTCTTGGCTCTGGATCTTCCGATTCTTTATGTTCTTGTGTTTCTATCAGCTGATTATCTATTTATGAGACCAGCCGCCAGTGTAAAGATGCTGCACCAACCAACTGCTTACGCCATGTGGGTTTGTTTACATGCATGGAAGAAACCAGCTCCTGAATTATTAATTTAATTATTTAATTATAAATTATCCCCATGGGGAGCCTTGGGAGCCTGCCACCATAAGTCAAGTCATCCGTAACATGGAGACTGCCTGCACTTTGAAAGCAAGATTCTTAAATTTCAGACCCCAATCGGGAAACATCACTCACATAACTCGCTCCACGTGCAGCCCTGTCACTTTCTTAAGGCAGCAGCCATCAGTCAGACACTTTGTTGGAAGCTTTCTAATTTTCTCCTGAAAGTAGCTGTCAGTCGAGAAGCTGAAAGAGTGCAGATTTTTTTTTTTATGGGCAATGTATGAGAAACTGGTATAATTGGCTCTAGATTTATGGCAAATGATAAGAAAATAAATATAGCAAACTGGATCAGCATTGAAATCAGCAGGTGTTGTGAAACAAAAAAATAAGATTGATAATTTTAATCTCAAACTGATTGTGTTGTGAACTCTTTAGAAATTATGTATTGTCGAACCCTAGAAAGGCAAACAATTGAAAGAAACTTCCCTTAGATTTTCAAAGGCAGTTGAGAGATGGACTTAGATGGTACCAGGTGGCAAGAATTCATAAGATTACACACGCTGTTTGTAAATTTACATTTTAATACTGCTAGACTTGACAGGGATACAAGCGCATGAGCAGATCTGAATTCAGATTAAATAAGGAATGTGAAAGTATCGGTAAATCACAAACTAAATGACCAATACAGTATAGTTCTTTTTTTTATTCCACACATACACATGATCTACATGATTTCAAGCTAGCCTGAATTCATGATTACCCCCAGACAGCATGAGAAATGAGAAGGAAGCAAGAGACCAACCCTCCCTGGCCCTTGCTGGCATGCCCTGTGGGTCATCTCTTGCCAACATCCAAGGTCAAAGCCCTTGGCTGATGGGCACTGCTGGCGGCCTCTGGGCTGGCTGGTGAAAAAGCACTTTCCCAATTTTCATCTTGGTGAGGGGCAAACTTGGTGACCCAGGGTCAAAACCGTAGCTAAAGATATCTGCTGACAAAAGAGCAGAATGGGAATTACCTGGATGAATACAGCCAGCTGTTAGAGAAACACAGCAACTGTGCTCTGAAGGAGAGAGCAGAGGCCAGGCAGGTGTCTCTGTTTTCCTAGGACTGGGGCCAGCTCTAAGTGCAGCCAAGCCAATGGAACCAGGCAGTCCAGGGTGCGTCTGGTTATCTCTGGGATCCTCTCATATGTTCGTAGACTGGAGTGATTATGGCACTTCACAGTGACCTTGCAGCCTGCTCTCTTACATAGCCCCACAGCACATGCTCAGGAGTGGCCCTTCCTGGACCCTCCGAAGGTGCTGTACTTCCAGCACTGAGGTTCCCCACTAAGATCTTTCTCTGTTTGCCCTGTTTCATGTGTGTGGGGAAGTGGACACCACCAGAAGCAGCTGTCAACAATAGCTAACAAGAGCTGGGGACTGAAAAGCCAGTGTCCTCACCCTCAGGAGAGCCAGCTCCGAGGTGTGTCCACGCTGCCTCCCAGAGCACCCTGCAGGATTGAACCTCCTGCCCACAGAGGGAACTGCTATTAGCACACATTCTATTGTCTTCCTTCCAATGGCTTCATTTTAAGACGTATTTAAGGACTTTTACACATAAGCTCGCAAATCAGAAAAAATTCTTTGCTGGACCACATGTCCATTTTTTTTTCCTTTAAAATATGGTTTCTGCAATATTAAGCTTAATTAGTCCCATACAGGTTATAGTTCAACCTAATTTTCACAATCTCACTCTCTACTTCCCCCCAAATAGCTGCAGTTTTGCTAGAAGCCCTTTCGCCAGTTCTTCTGAAGCTATGCTGTTCGCTCGGGGCTCCCACGTCCTGTCACTCTGCTCCCATCTCAAGAGCTTGTCCAGCCCCTGCAGCGCTACTGTTTACCTTTGTGGGTTCTTAGACTCAGGGAAGAAAAATGGGTAAAAATCCCCATCCTGCTGTGAGGTGCACATCTCACGGTGACCAGAGGGGCAGGGGAACCACACCCGAATACAGTTCAGACGGAGTGGTTGCTAAACTTACATTTCCCTAATCCTGTCAAAACTTCTCTCCAGGGAGGATATGTTTTGGAAATTCACCTCATTTCAACGGTGAGCGGCTTGGAAGTTGATTGTGTAGAAAGAGCCGTGGGGTAATTCCTTATCCAGGTTGCTTCTTTATTGCAGCTTACACCCCAATCCTCGAGCGTGTTAAACATGTCCTCTTCCTCTGTGGATGCTTCATTTTCAAAACCCTCCACAAAAACTGCTTAGGGGCATTCTTTTCCACCTGTCCCTTCTTCCACCGATGTGGCTCCCTGATTCCGAGCAGCGCCTCTGCAAGACCTTCTGCCCGCAGCGCGGGGTCCGGTCCACGGCCAGCTCCACGGCGGAGCCTTCTGTTCCCTCGATGAGATGAGGAGCCAGAGCGGCAGATTTGCTGGCAAGAGGGGATCGCAGGCTTGCTTTTTTAGCCACTCGTCTATCAATCTGCCTTTTTCCCTCAGCGTTTGAGCAGTAATTTTCGCCAGCTCTCCTTCCCCACACTTTGTTTGGAGTGTGAGTGTGTGTGTGTGAGTGTGTGAGCGTGTGCGAGCATGTGTGTGGGATTGTGTGTGTGAGAGTGTGTGTGTGCATGTGTGTGAGCGTGTATGTGTGATTGTGATTGTGTGTGTGAGCATGTGTGTGTGTGACCGTGTGTGTGCGTGCATGTGTGTGTGAGCGTGTGTGTTTGATTGTGAGTGTGTGCGAGAGTGTGTGAGCGTGTGTGCGCGTGTGTGCGGTGGGGGGAGAAAGAGCACGCGAGCCCTTCCCTAGCCAGTTTCATTTGGTCCCATAGGTTTCATGCTTATAGTGAACCTCATTTCTTTCCGGACACCCTTGGGTTTTTCAAGTCTCTAGTCTAAATTGCTTCTGTGATGATTCCTTTATCTCCGTTTCCACCACCTGAACTTTGGCTTTCTTATCCTTTTGCTCTTACCATTGCTTTCTTTTCCTCCGGTAGGCGAGTGGGGTTTTAAAGCTAAGGATCTAGGTGGACAGGCAAGGGAGCCCGGCTCAGCACCTCCCCCCGCCCTGCCCCGTGGAGCCAGAGGCCCCTCGCCCCCTCCGTGGCCGTGGTACTGCTCGCACCTGCACTCAGTGGGGTGGAAGGAGACCAGGCCTCGTACTTGTGTCTAGGATGTGTCCCAAAGTGCCTTCTTTTGGACATCTCCTTATGTTGGTGTTTTTGCTGACATGTGTTTTTGAAGCTCTGTTAGCCCAAGGCAGTGCCTATCTGTGGTTGGGCTTTGGGAACACTTAGAAAATATCTGGCATTTTTCTGGCTCATTTGTCAGGGCAAACCTCAAAACCAAACAAATCACAGCCTTTCTCCCCCCAAAAAACCCCACAAAAACAATAACAACAAAAAAATCCCAAATGCTGTTATCTTGATTTATATGTATGAAGTAAACGGATCAGAGATGGGTCAGATCTGTTCTCGGGAGTTTGTTTAGGTGGGGAAAATTCTCCTCCCTGCTCACGGGGCTTGAACAAATGCCTGCATGGGGCAGATTCTTCTAGTTGGAGAAACTCTTCAGTTTCAATCTGACATCGTGGGCGTCAGCATCCCAGCCAGGGGAGATGAGTGGATGCTGCCATCTAGCGTCCAGAAAAGGTAAAGCGGCTAAACCCAACGTGTCAGATTTGAGTTTCGTATTTTCTCGTTTCAGAAGGGCCTATCCTTCTCACTCATTATTTGTTTTAGATTCTTGAATCAGATCGACAACACCTGGAGGGAAGAATTCAGTGGAAGAGAAGACCTCTATCTTTATCTGTCCGATGGGATGCTATTTATTCACATATTTACAGACTGCCCGTATGTGCCGTTCATGGTGCCAAAACCTCTGAATGCAAGTGGAGAATAAATATTCTCATGTCGAATAAACTGTCACCTAATGAGACTTATCAAGTCAGTTATTAAAAAAGAATGAGTTCATCCATGAAACAAATTTTAAGCAGTATAATAGCTGCGTCATTGGTTGTGTGCATTTAAAATGCTTCATATTTTGGCAAAGTGAATTCCAAAGAGGTTGCCCCAATTCACCTGCGACAGTGCACGAGAATGTTTCCATTCATCACTGCAAACACTGTGTATGATCAAACTTTTAAAAATTTTTACCTGGATAGGCAGCTGCTGAAACTGGAAGATCCTTGGCCATGCCCATGACAAGGAGTGGGCTGGTGAGCAGGCCTGGGGGTGGGAGGTGGCGGGGGCAGCGGACAGTGTCATACTCCCGCTCCATTTCTCTGGAAGGTTCTTGGTGGGCTCTGCGCGCCACCTGTGCCTGCCGTACCTCAGGCGCCCTCTGATCCTGGTATCAAGATGGCAACTTCCGGTATCGGGCTCACATCAAACATGACACCATCCAGAAAGAAGAAGAGGCTGTGTCTTTTCACCAGTGCTTTGCAAGCACTAGGAGGCTTCCCTAAAACAGCACTTCATCTCTCATTGTCCAGGTCTTCAGTCAGGTGCCAGTACCCTGGACAAACACCAGCCAGAGGAGGCCTTGTGGAGTTAATGAGAATATGGAACAGGGTGTAGACAGTGTGTGGGTAGACAGTGGGGTGTATGTAGGTGGGTAGTGGGGAGGGGGTACATAGTGAGGCAGGGGTGAGGGTTGCGAGTTGGAGTGAGCTGGGAGTAGTTACTGAGATTTGCCGCAGTGTGAGGCTTAGAATTATGATTTGAAAAATACTCTATTTTTGTTCAGAGGAATGCTTTGAACCTAGCTGTGTTGTACTGTGGCAGCAATTTTATTTTATTTGCTGAGATTTAGGCAGTGTACAGATGACCCTCGATAGCTTAATTTAAAGTATTTTCTCCCATTTTTCTTATGACCATACTAATCTAGCCAAGCCTCAAATACTTGATTTAGCCAAGGAAAACTGGTCTCCTTTCTTCCTTTTAAATGAGAATTTTTTAAGTTAATTTTTAAATTTAAAATTCACACAAAATAATTGTACATATTTGTGGGGTACAGTGTGATGTTTCAACGCATTCGTACATTGCATAAAGATCAAATCAGGGTAATTACCACATCCATCACAGTAAACATTTACCATTTCTTTGTGGTGACAAAATCTTCTAGTTCTTTTGAAATATGCACAGCATTGTTATTTGCTCTAGTCACCCTACTGTCTAACAGGACAGCAGAACTCATTCCTCCTAACTGTAACTTTGTCCGGGTTCACCAATCTCCCTGTTCCCCTTTCCTCCCCAGCCTCTGCTCACCGCTGTTCTACTCTCCAATTCTGTGAAATCGACTTTTTTAGATTCCACATGAGTGAGATCGGGTAGCGTTTGTCTTTCCGTGCCTGGCTTGTTTTACGTTACAGAATGCATGCACGGTACGGGACGCACGCACGGTACGGAACGCATCCACAGTACACAATGCGTGCACTGTATGGGTCGCACGCACCGTCGCCTCTTCCTAGCCGGTGAGCTTGCCTCGTGGTGCTCTGGATTCTCCTGCCCTCTGCTGCCCCCTGCTGCCAGGTCAGGGTGTGTGCAGCCAGTGCGAAGGCCAGCTCGGCTAGTTGGTGAGTTTATTGGAGGTTACTTACACAGGGGCTCACTCCTGGGCTGCACAGATGTGAGTACGACCCGCACCGCCTACCTGTGGTGCTGCCTTAAGTCCTTGTGTGGTGGGGAATTTTGTATTTTTCCCTCAGTCGCTCAGAGTCTTGGAGACGGTTGGTGAGAGACGGGGAGTCAGGCAGGCTGCGGAAGGAGTCGCATGATCTGGCTACATTTTTAACAGGCCACATCTGACTGCAGAACAGAGACTAGATTGAAGGTGGGAAGGGCAGAATTAATTTAGGAGGATTTAGGATATTATTAACCAGAAAAAGACATCATTCTGGGGTTGTCTTTGGCCCCGAGAGGGCTGAGTCCTTGCACGGTCAGGGGAACCGCGACATCCCCAGCTCTGTGTCTCCCTTGTCGAGTCTTTGCTTGCTTCTGGAACCTCACAAAATCTTGCCTCCTCTGAGCCTTGTCCGTGCCCATCCCTCCGCCACACTCAAGCCTCCTTCACTAAGGCTCAACCTTAAAGCAACTAGCCTGTGACTCTGCTTCCAGCTAGGAGAGCCTTTTGCCCTGGTGCTTGTGGAACCACATTCCCTTTGAGAAGACGGCATTTCTTTGCATTTGCCAAACCATAAAGCCAATTTGGGTGGTTGTGTGAGGACACGGCTGTCTCTCCCCTCCAGGTAAGTTTCGGTTTGAGGGACTTAGATGTGAAGTCCAGTCAAAAACGGGGTTGTGTAGTAGTGTACGCAGTTAGAGGGCAGCAGGCATCTTTGCATACGGGTTTCATACCCCTCATGCCTTTACTCTAAATGCCAACTGTTTCCAGGGCAGCCACGATATTGACGCAGGGCTAGGACTCCACTGAGCAAAGTACAGAGCTGC